>PTEX01000124.1:876088-1101088 GCA_003342815.1 Eudromia elegans | reverse complement strand
ATGAAATTATAATGTAAAAATGACTCTGATAAATCACTGTGCACTGAAGCATTAAAAATATTAGCAGTTTCTCAGATTGCCCTCTTTCTATAAAGTAACTTAGTCTGTCTCTGCTATATACTGAGGTTTAACATGATGAAACACTCCTGGTTAGGAGGCATATAAAGCACATCTTTAACAGATCTACAGAAAAAAACCACACAGAAGTAACTTGACAGAAATTGTCATTACAATGGTGTAAAGTAAGTGCCTTAGACATTAAAGCTCTGGAGCACTGTCAATTGTCTGAACAGCACGTAAGCATAACTTAAGACATAAAGGATGACTGATTTGAAAGGGTGCAAAGGCATTAGATGAAAGACAGTCAAAGTGAAACCTACAGCCCACCATTTTATGCATCTTCTATAAAGAGACTGATGCAGGAAAATTCATGAAATAAATGCATGAAGGAGACAAAGTGAAAAAGGTACATTGCTCAAGATCACTTGACTTTTAGGGTAAGATTTTCCACACAGAGCAAAGTATTTGCAAGGAGGAAGAATGCTAATAGTGGAGAAAGTAAAAACAGTGGCAACAGCAATAGTTTAACGACACAGGAGAGGCCAAGTTTGGAGAGAAAGCCAGATGCTATAGTAATAATAAATGATTAAGCATTAACTTAGAATAAACTAAGCAATGCTTATGTAATGTAAAATACTTTAAAAAAAAAGCTTGCTTTTCCACTGTCTTTTCAAAGAATATAATCTCTTCCTTGCTTATACGAAGGTTATTCTGCATTTATACGTATATACACAAATATTTTAACTCCTGCAAATAGTCTTTTCACATAGTAACCGACACAGAAGTCCATAGTTACTGTTGTGCACACATTCCTGTATTTAAACAAATTAAAGGGAAATCAACACATATTATGCAACAGTGATGACATCTCAACTTGACCTCCAGTTTCAAGCATCTGTATACTTTCTGTTTGACTCTCAGCATGCTTAGTAACTTGGATCAAAACATAATCTTCAGTTGGCATTGTATACACTCAGTGAGATTTTCGTTCTACCATAGCCAAAACTTTTTACCACAGTACCTCCAGTTATCAACACCATTCACAGTCAAAATGCAGAGTGTTCTTAAAACACACTTTTTCGTCTCCACTATACTGCATAACCTGTGAATCAAAACTTGGATACTCTGGGTTGAACTATATGCAAAACTTTTTGCACAATGGGTTCTTAAGCCTCCATACAAGTAAATGTAAACATGCAACGTTAGAAGGTTTCAGGCTGTAGTTAGTGAGGTTAAGCATTCCTGCAGACCTGAATGCAAACAATCCAACGGCTGCCAACAGGTAACTGTTTCTCTAAACCATTGAGAGCTGGATTTAACACTTGGCAGATACAGAGTACACTCATTAGCCTGTCCCCTAAGGACCCTCCAACAATGTGAGTTTCTAACCTTAAGTGGCATTAGAAACTACTTATGGCAGGTATCCTTTATCAAGCTTTCCTCTTTAGCTATTTAAGAGACTCTCAGGAACTGTCCTTCCTAATGAAACCAGAATGATCCTTACTGCAACATGACCCTTATACATTTCAATGATTCTCTTTGTCTCTCTAGTCTTTGCTAATCCTGCTGAAGTTCCTATCTAGAGGTTTCATGACTACCAAGAGGAATTGTTTCCTAATACTTTACCTCTTTAACTTAGTTCATATATTCAAGCTACCACAAATGGCACAGCACAACTTTCTAGCAGAAGGATAGCCTGAAGTTTGTCATTCAGATGCTGCAAAAGTTGTTCAATTCATACTTAATTGTAGACACTTAAGGTGAACTTGGGCAAGCCTTTTTCTAGTAATCTTTTTATATATTAACTGGAAATACTTCTCTCCCCTTTTCACTCTGTGTAGAATTGCAGTAACACTACTTTCACGTTTGAACATAAATGAAGCTAAACATACAATTAGCATGGATGGTCAAATACACAAGGAGGAGCTGAGTATTAGATATTAAACCAAACTCTTCTAGGCAAGTCATCCACTTGGTATCAAGTGGAAGGCAATCGGCCTTTCAAATAATGAACACTGATGGAACAAGGAATCTCAGTTCTGAAGCTTTTTATCAAGTGATCTTTGCTAGCAAGTGAGAGGGTTGTAGACGTAGTATTGCACTTTATGCTGACAAGTACTATAAAGGCTATAGTAATTAAAATGAAAATATATAAAGAAAAGTATTTAGAAGCAGAGAGGCATCCGCCCTCTATTTTTGGGCATTCAGATTTACTCAATTACTACTGTAAACAGAAACATGTAAGCTACAGATACGGTAATTTTAGCTTGAAATTTTGTATTACTTGTATTATTTTGTATTACTGTTAGTAAACATGTTTTTCTACAGCATCTAATTGGAACACACTCAAGTTTCCCTAATAGTTCTCTGCTAAAATTTTATTAATTTATCTATTGTATTTAGCCATCTCTTTTCCTTTCTTACAGAAATAATATAGACTATGTCCCTTTTACATTTAGGTTTTTTGTTTGTTTTTTAAAACTACTGAACTTGTGACCTTTCATGTCTTTGAGAGCAAACATTGCAAACATTAATCCTGAATACCATTTTGATCTGGATTTTTGAGTTTATTACTTTATTATACTTTAAAAAAATAAAATGCATTTTAATTTCTGCTTCCAGAGTCTTTCAAGATCTCTTCACAACTTCATGAACACAGTATGCAAACTTTGACCAACCTCCTGGTCCAATTCTGAGCTGAAATTCTCTTTTAGGGTAGCAAACCAAGCATCTGGTAGCTTAGCTAAGTATTTCAGAGAGGTGCTACTAAAACATAATTTCAATAACTTTTGACCTTGAAATTACACAGTCACTGTGTAAAGTATGAATTAGCTTTACTCAAAGGGATAGGATGCTCTTTCAGCAATGGCAAGTTCAACTCCGCAAATCAGGAAATCTAAAAAGTATCTAGCTTGATTACATACTAAGAATATGAGAAATAAAAGAAAAAAAAGAAAGAAGCAATTTTGTGGTAGGAAAGAGCAATTAAGTAAAAAGAATTAAGGGTAGAATAGACAGAGGAAATGGACAGTAAATGCTAAAAAGACAAAATCGGTAGAGGTAAGAGTTAAGAACAGAGCTGAAGAGCCCAAGTCAAGTGATAGCAGAAGATGTAGGTAATGTAGAACAGAGCCATGGAAGACAAATAAGGCTTAGATCATAAAAATAAAGGAAACAAGAAAACATTCAACAGATTCAAAGTCGCCAGTGGTTGGACACTTAGGTCAACACTTACTAGAAGAATCCAAAAAAACAACAGTCCTCTCAGCAAATTTAGTGCTATCAAAAACACATGAAATAGGAACTAGCCTAAGGCACTTTTGACATAAACAGCAGAGCTTCCTTGCAAAGTGGCATAACTGAGAAGCAGTGGCTAGGTAGGAAATAGAGGTTGGACTGGAATGAAATTCTGCCATATGAGAATGACAGTACAGTCAGTAACAGAAGGAAATGTAGTTTGCTGATCATAATGCTGCTTATGATAGTATCTTTCACGTACCTTGGAAGACTTACTAGTAAGCAAAAATTACAATATAGAATGGTCTTGAAAATTTGTAATACTGGCTGCTTTCAGAGTTCATGTAGTTCAGCTCATCTCATACAGTAAGTGTCTGATCACTTTCATGAAAACATGAGGTAATCCTATTTACACATGAACTAACTAGTGCACAACATAATACGGTCTTACATCAAGATTGTTCACTGGAGTGCTACATTTAACATATCAACTAACACATAAGTTTTCAAATTCTATAAATCCCTTCATCCTTCAGAATCTCCCTTTTCATTACTGAGTAAACAGAATATAAACCTATTTTTATCAGCTCTTTTAGTTATGCTGTATTATGAATATTTTTTATAAATAAAAATGCTGCAAGGAAAATGCATTAACATCACATATTTCAACAAAATATGGGTACTGCTACTGAAAGTTTGGTATCTTTTTTAAAAAAGCAAAATATCAGAATATTTTGAAGCTAAAAATTTCAGCTTCTTCTCAGCAACAATCTAATCACAGAACTCTCTAGCTCTTTACAAACTACAGCACATACTTAAGTCCACACTTGCAAGTAAACAGTGTCTGCATGACTAGAAGAATACCAGAAATTAATTTCTTGGCATATACGTTTTAAAGTTTCCTATTATTGCACTGATTCATTATGTCTAATTCTATTCTAACCACAGTGTATCTTACAAAATAAATATAAAACAATTCTTTGTTTTATATCAAGCCCTGGAACAGGCTGCCCAGAGAGGTTGTAGAGTGTCCTCCTTTGGAGATCTTCAAAACCCACCTAGATGCCACCCTGTGCTTTGTGCTCTAGCTGTCCCTGCTGGAGCAGGGGGTTGGACTAGATGATCTCTAGAGGTTCCTTCCAACCTCAACCATTCTGTAACTCTGTAATTTGGCATTTCCATGACTCTCATCGGGATACCAGGATTTCAATGAAAACTTCCTTGAATATTTGAGTTAAATCAATCAATATTCCCAAACACATGTGATTTGCTCCTGAATTGTAACATAAATGGGGAAAATATGAGAAATTACTTTCATTAGCAAGTGTATACTTGCCTATGTATATGCATACATATACACACAAACTGCTTGCATGAGTTAAACCCAAATGCTTATAAACATCTTAGAAGCAGTCTAAACGCATAAATCTCTCCAAATCATTAACAGCTAATCAGGAAGTTAAAAAAAACCTATGTTCTGATAAATCACTGGGTATCCAAACAGTTATTTTGCAGTTGCACTATTTGATTTTCTGAATTGTTTCTGTAAGAAACGTATTGTCCAGACTAACTGCCTTGGTGCATAGGTTGTATCTCTTAATGTCTGTATTCACTGTCACATTTTGCCATGCCTACTGCTTTTTGCATAATTCTCGATTTCCAGAGCCTTAAATGTGACTATTTTAAGTAATTTATCCTTAAAAAGAAAAAAAAAAAACCTATAAACAAGCATTAAAACACAATATAAGGAGACAGCTGAAGAGGCATTTGGTTTCCCTTCTGACTCAGGAACACTTGTCATATTATTCATTATGCATGAATCTCTGTGGGCAGTGGGCTAGCTAGGCGACATAAACCTAACCAGTTCTATCAGTAAGACATGACCTTATTTATCCCTACAAACACCAAGAACTGACTTCCAGACTCTTGCTATCAAACCTTTTAATACCACATCTTTTTGCTACGTTTCTACACATACAGCCCCAACTTATGGCCAGAAGACTACTGTCAATTTCATTTTCAAAACCTACCACTTTGAGCATGGCACGCACTTTGTCACATCCCACAAATGCTAACTCTGTTAACTATTAAGGCTTTTTCTAGCACACACCTTCTTTATGTAGGATTTTGTCTCATACTCATGGAATATTTCTAAGTATTTGCATGTAATTACTATAATCTACGATGTACATTACGCATTTCCCCCATTTTTCTACCATGCTTTAGAGGAAAGAAAGCAAATCTCCTAAGTTTTTCCAATATTACTTACTATATTTCAAATTTCTGCTTCAAATTCTTATATGCTGTGATGCTTCCAGTCATAGTAGAAGTGGTTAGGCTGCTGTGTGCAGATTACTACCCATCATGCTGATATCTACCTATCATAGTATTGCATTGCCTTCTACTCCTCCTTTTTCTAACATTGCATTAGATGCTTTTCTTCTGTGCCACACATTAATGGCATTTCTGATTATCTGTATTCAGAACTTGCACTACAGTAAGAAATGCCATCAAGTTCACCTTAACTAAAAATTGGATTTTAAACTTGTTTGCAGCAGAGTTATTCAAATATTCAAGTATTTTCTTAAGTACCAAAAAATTTTGGATTTATCACTTTTTTGAAAATCTTTTTCCAGTCAAATCACCTAGTAGTAGCATTACTTGTTTGCAAATATTGCAAACATACTCATTTCAGTATTAAATGCTTCACACGCTCTAAGAGGGCATGTTTGTTTAAGCACTCTTGAAAAGTGAGGAAACAGCAGACAAATAAGAAACGCAGTCGATGGCAACAGCGAGGATAGAATAAGCTAAAGTAAACTAATTAATTTTTACCTTTGGCATTTTGTCCTTCTGATTAATGGCTTTCCTGTAGATTGCTGTTTTCCTCTCAGATACTTATGTGCAAAATGTGTGGCACAAAGCAAAGGCACTATTAATGTGCCTTCCAAAAAACTCTCAGATATCAGGGAAAAAGTACAGACATATAGAAATTTTTTTTTCTGTGTGCACATATAAACCATTCATATGATGTCCACGTGCTGTAGAGGCACCCTACTTCATCAGTGAACTGCACATCTAATAACAAAAAGATGTCTCATGTCACCTGTATGCACCTCAATCTTAAAACACAGAGTAGCAAGTACTAATATAAGGACATGACTTGCTAGGGAAAAAGAAAAACCAACATTTAAAACAGTCAACCTAAAGCAAGAGGAAGCAAATGGAACCTACCTCCTGTCAACAAGTCTAAATACTCAGACACAACTTGGATAAAATTGTTAACATAAAATGTAGTTTTCGCTTCTGTATTTTTAAGGCCATCAAGCACAACTCCATTCCTACATATTTGGCTCTACTTATAGCTTCACCATATCCTCAAGTCAAAAACTGCTTCTTTTCATCATGGGTAACTAAGGAAATCACAAATCTCATTACTCCTTTTTTCATCTCACAATTGTCAAGCCCTTCTTGCCTGTTTCTCTTGTACATGCACTCTGCACCTTCTCCTTTTCCAGGACGTGATTTTTCTTTTTTCATTAAATACCAAGAGGATCTAATTTCTCCCCTCCTAATTCTCACCAACTCCTGCACTGCTGAAGTTAGTATTTCTTATCTTCTCACTATCTCTAAAAGACTCTAATTTTCCTAACTTCAAGTTGTTAGTTTTTCCATCTGGTCATTTGTCTGATTATGTTTTTATCAATTTAAGCGTCTAACATTGACATAAACTGCCTGTTCCCCCCCCATTACTATGTCTCCTCCTTATACTCTTCAAGTTGATTACTCTCCAGCATTTAATATGCTCATCCTGCTTCACCTTAGACTCTCTCTTGTCCAGTGAAATAGAGCACATTGGAAAAAGATGCCATTGTTTCAAAGTACTCAATCTCTTGACAAAATCATCAGCTCTTTTCAGTCTAAAAGTGTTCTATTCTCACATTTTCAGATCAACATTAAGACTCTTTAAGCCTTGTCTTAAGTCTCTGACATTTGTGTTCTTTTCTAAAAATAAGAAAACATTAACACTTTTTTCTTTTTTAACTTTTCTATCTCTGAGGCCAATATATTTCTTATATAAATATATATAGGTTATAAATAACATATATATAATGTGTATATATATTTTAACTTTAAACTGCTTCAGATATCCCGTTTCCTCACTTTGAGGTTACTTTCCCCTACTACATCAAATTGGAGCCATTTGGAGCTTTTAAAATATCAATATAAATTTAAGGAGAAGGAAGTGCAGTTAAAGCACGCTGTAATGTGCTCACAGCATCACACACTGCAGAATAACATACAGGCCTGCAAAATTGTCTGTAACTGTTACTTAAACTTAAAATGCTGAATCACTAATACAGCATCAGGAAGACATCTATCCATGTTATTTAATTCACTGAACACTTAGTCTATTCTGAAAATATTATTATTATTTCAAGGGTAGAAAAACATTCAGAGGTCGGAATTTACACATCATGCATAATGCTGATCTCTGTTTCTGAAAAATAGAGATTTTTTTTTTTCTACAAAGCACACTACATGTCAGCGTGGATAAATCCAGTTATGAAGAAGCTTTTCCTTGAAATTTTATCTATATATACACTAAACATACATACATTTGCACATAATAGATGCTTCTCAGAGTATAATTTGTATTTTTAATGTCCAATTATCTTAATTCAGATTGTTTTAACTTTGAATTCAAAATTTAGGATGGTATGTGTTTTTAACAAAATACTGCTTTACCGTTTTTAAATGCTAGGAAAAAAGGAAGATGACTAATAGTCCATTTACTTTTCCATCCAACTTTAGAAAAGACTTTTCTATTTTCAGCATGCTTAGAACTTAACAGAAATATAGGCAGGGTATAGAGAATGTCACATGGCAGATACTAATTGTTACGATTAAGGTCTAACAAGCATGCTTCCCTGCTGTTCTGAGAATGTCTCTGACTTTTGATCCTGACATCTGTGTCTTACAAGAATTTCACTCTGCTCTGACATTCCTTCTGATGTTGATCCAGGAATTAATGGATTGTGAAAAAGCTGGCAGGATATCATTTAAAAAATGGAATTCTTGGTGTACAACTGATGAAAAGGTATCAGAATTCACATACTTTGTGTCTGATACCAACATACCACATGCATATGCATGCATCTAGCATGGAGCACTATCTCAAAGTGTAGGACAAAAAGTAAGATTTAAAGGAAGCAAGAACATCATACTATACTCCATGATTTATTGTATTGCCATTGTACTTCTTCAGCATGCCCTAAGATAAAAAGAACAAATTATTTAGACAAATACTTCCTTTATAACGGTGACTCATTTGCTTTAATTCTCTTTAAGCACAATACACTATGATAAATTCTGATGCAGTTTGAAGCTTTCTTAAGATCTCTTCCATGAAGAGTATTTATGAAAACAGTATAAATTAAGAAGGAAGTTTCAGAAGAGCCAATACAAGTATGATTATGGTATGACATACATTGTGTTTCTATAATTGTTCCCTTTCATTGTGGATATACATTTTTAAGTAGTTTTCAACAATTGTCTCATGTTTAAAGGACCTAAAAAAAAAAAAAAAAAAAAAAAAAAAAAAAAAAAAAAAAAAAAAAAAAAAAAAACCCACACACCAAACACCACACCACCCACACCAAAAACCCCCCACAAGTTTAACTGGGATCTTCTCCCGTCCTGTTGAAGACAGAAGACTTACATACAAAATTTTACACATCAGAGGATATTTCCTTGCATTTCATGGTTCTCGATAATTACTAGATGCCAGTGGATAACTTAAACATAGCTTAGAGTCACTGACATTAATGTGTGACAGGCATTACAGAACTCACTTATCTATTTTAAATGGAAAGATCAGAACAATATTTAAGGAATGGAAGAATAAAATTTGTGATTACTGCAACACAATAAAAACAGTGTCCTCTTTAAGGAGAAGCCAAGTATCTTTCAGTAAATCATAAAGAAAAGGTAAGGACCTACAAAAGCTCAACTATTTAAAAAAAATTAAGAAAAATTTGTAATTAGTTTAAAAGGTCTAAGAATATATAAACTAGCCATCTCTAAGTGAGCCAACAAGTTTTCACATCAAAAACTGACATAATAGTTTATAGACCTAATTTGTGCTATTTGCATGTTTCCCTGTTTGGACAAGCACTTTTTTTAGGGTGCATGATATTAACTAATAATACTAAGATACAACTAGAATTAATTCACAAAAAGCTAAATTATATCAAAACTTAGTAATCAATAAACTCAAAAAAGTGCAGAGACCTGCAAGATGAGCATCATCTAAAACACAGGCACTATTACTAAAATATAGGCAGAAAAAAAATTTCATTCATTCTGGAGAAGAGTTCTCATCAGCGCTTATTCTGTTGGTGATCAGCTGTATGTAATTTTATATTAACAAGATACAAATGATATTGTATTAATTCAACAAGCGTTTCTAACATCAACAGTATATCCAAAGAACACAATGTGTTGTTTTAACTATATTACTGACGACATCAAAAGATTTCTCTTTTGAGGGAAATATACATATCCTTAAGTACCAATGTTTTTGTTACTTACTTTCTATGCCATTAAAATAGCCTTTTTTTTCCCTTAATATATCTAGAATTAAAAATACACTGCAAAGTATATTCCACAGAGCTGTGGAAAACAATCAGGAAAGACGCAGCAGTGTAAAGTGAATAGGTAGAAGGCTAAATTATGTTTTAGACAAGAGAAAAAAAGGCAAAGCTTGTAAAATCTGAAAAAGTAAGGCAGGGGTATGAAAGTGTGATGTGTGACAGGTGGGGTAAAATGAGACAGTTGGGAGGAAAGAAATAAAAATGAAGAGCACAAATTAGACAAGACATTCATTTTAAGCCTTTAACAGGTTAGATCTCATCGTTGTCATCAGACAGGAAATGTCAGAGCTGGCACATATATTTTTTTAAGCTCTTTACTTGTTTTTTTAGGTCTATGTCTTACAATACATAAAATGTCTACTTGCTTTAAAGAAAAACACATCTCAATTTGCTCCCATTTTTTTCTCCTACTCAGTCTTCAACAAACTTCAATTCTATTATATTGGAAACTACAGTAATTATAAGGTTTAATACTTCCATTATATTTTGATTTATTTTATTTAATACCTGAATAGGAGTGGAATTCTTTAAAAATAACTAAAATTTTCACTTATTACTGCAGTTGAATTTCTAGAGTATGTGAGCACTGGTAAAGATGACGTAGTAAGTGCTATCTCACAAATACAAATAAATTCTTGATGTAAAATTTAGTATTTTCCTAGGAATATAGATATTCATTTCAAATATAAATGAACCAGGAGATTATGTCATAAATCAATTTCAAAATATCTTTCCTCACTAATGACACGATCTTAAAAATACATTTTTAAGGATTAAAGATTTAAAATAGAGGCTTTAGTACACATTTGGAAAGGGTATTTTAGACTTGAAATTAACGGCTTTAAGTCTAATGTCAACAATCTTCTATCCATACTATTGCTGTTCTGTGTTACTCTGGTAAGGAAAATAAAATGTACCGCTGCATACTCAGACACTGCAGTAAGGCCAGCACCGCAATTTCAACGCATGCATGTCTATAATTTGACATTATTTCTTCTAAGCAATCTCAAAGATAACTTGAAACAAAGAACACAGACACAAGTAGGCATATAAAACTTGTTACTCTTAATTGGTAATTTTAAAAAGTTTTGCTACCTTGAAATTTTTATATTGTATTTCTTACTTGAACATATTCATATCATATATATAGCAAAGAATTTCCATGCCAAGGGAATGGACTTCTATATAATGTAGTTCAAAGCTCTATACTTTATACAGAGTATCCTAATGTCTTAACTCTTCAACTGAATTTATCAATAATTTAGTAAACAAGCAAGTCTAGTGTATTTAGAAAACTTTGAACTGGCAAAAAGTGCACATGGGCTTCTTATGCTTCTCATTAGCATCTCCTTATGCTCTCAGTGACAGACACGTGCAAAATACAAGACAATACAGATGCTGAGTTTTGAACAGATTTAAATGACCACAGAAAATTAAGGCAGGGAAGGATTCCACCCAAATAAGGGATTTAAGAGAGACACAATGCATCAAACTAACAGCACACATATCCGTTTATGACGGAGGATGAACACTGAAAAAATAAAGGAAGAAACAAACACAATAAGTGCACAATAATGCCCTCCAGCCTGTTTGTCAGTAGTTCCACATCCAAGCCTGAATTCAGCCCATCAAGATTAAAAGCTATCAGTGGACCTACTTCCAGAGAATATTTTTAATTCTTGCACTCCTCAGTTTATAGTTTAAATAAATGCATTGCCAATCGTAGAGTTTTCCTTTGGGCTATTTCCACAAACATTCTATAAAAAAAGTCTTGCTCAAAGATCCATCAAGTATTATCAAGCTTCAGGCTACACGTAAGAACTGATGCCATGTTCAAATACTGCCAAGAAGTCATAAAACTTCATTTGGAAACACAGTGAGAGCTTACAATGACAGAAAATGGAACATAAATAAGCAACTAGATTGTAATTGACACCTTTTATATTAGGCAATTTTAATTAAGAAATATTTAGTCTTCTGTAAAAATACACTTCTGGATTATGTAATTTCCACAGATAAAGATGACTTCATTTCTCTTTATTCTTAAAACTAATGAAAATAACCGATGTGCTATACTGAATAATATAATGGAGTTTGCTCAATAAATTTACAAATACACAATAATACAATTAATTTGACTAGATTTTCTGAATTATAAACTAATATTGAAATGTACTCTGGATTTTTTTTTTAAATCCCATTACCATTGCGCTGTCTAGTCAGTCTCTTCCTATACTTTCAACATCTTCCCTTGCACATAGAGTCCTTTCACAACTCAATAGCAGCCTCTTAGATTTCAGCAAAATGTAGCCAAGAACTGTCACGATCAGAAAGAGGAAAGAGCAAATATTTAAGTATTCTAACATTTTTTGCTGCCAACTTTGTTTCGCCCCATTCACAGAAATGGTTGTCAAAGTGTTTTCTCTATTGAGTTCACTTACTCCTTCTAGAAAGTGTCTGTCCTGAAGAGCCCTGAAAGATCTGCTGTATTTTGACTGATTGATGCACAAATAATGTCATTTTTACTGGTGCAATTTACAGATCAGTTATGTCCTAATCTACAAAACTTCAAAGTAAAAGGTGTAATGGAGCCTCCTCTTAAGACGTCAAGTAACAAAAGCCACCTAGGAATTTCAGTACTTAGCTAAAAGTTAAACATTTCAGAAAGATATCAAAACTCCATAAAAAGTTTTTGAATGATAAATGCAGTACAAATTTTGATAAGTAGCTTCAAAACTTAATTATCTGCGCTGTTTAGAAATTATTTGACTTTCTTGCAACTGGGTCTAAGTGATGGAAGAATAGTCTCTAATTACAGTGTTTATAGTGCAGTTCTACAATGCCCACACCATGGCCTACAAATACCCATGTTTTCTTGAGTCATTGAATGAAATCCCCTCCGAGGACAAATTCAAACACAGAGCATACGTAGCTGGGATGTCTATGAGCATTTGGTTGTTTTCCATGTCCCTTTGGTAAGGGTACTCACCCTTACCCTTTGGTAAGTACTCACCTCATATTTTCTATCATATCTCTAAGAGGCTAGCATATGTTTGCAAACATTTATTACTGCAGTGCTAACATTAAAGCAAAACAGAGGACTAAAGCTAAACAGAAAATCAAAAAACTATTACGACCTCCTTGAAAGACCCCCCTATGTAAACTTCAGACATAGAAAAATCCAGGTCGTGTTCATCAGGAGCATATGTTTATCTGATTTTACGAAAAATTTCATCATAATTTAAGAGTCATGCAAAAAGGTGAAAAATGCATAAAAGATTTTGGTATCTTACAGAGATAATGTGTTGCTTGCCAAAAAAGAGGATTGTAGATTAACTGTATTCTTGTATAAATATAATCATCTTCAAATGATTGAGAATCTAGTGGCTGGAATGATTCATAGCCAAGCATCCCCTAAATTATTTACTTGGATTGGGGAAGAAAGGATCATCATCATGTTACTCTGCACCTATTGCCTTCATGGAGTATGTCCTAATACTGCTTGGCCTTGAATAAACAATAGAAACCAAGGACCTTAACTTTCAGTAGCATCTTGTAAAATACATACTATCTGACCTGGAAACAAGCATATGTTACCAAGTGCCTTTCCCCAGAAATTCAGATTGGAACATGACAAAATCTCGTAAAGTGAAGGCACAAGAAACCTTCACACCAACATTCACTATGAATATCATCCAGACGGAGGTTCAGTTGTCACCATACTATGGCTTCTGCATTTAACAGACTATCACCACCTTTCCATGCATCTGACATGTTTGCAAGTAACAAGATTCCTTGTCCCTCTTTCTTCTAGTATATGAGACTGTCATCTATAAATGCATCTGATTCTTATCACTTATCTTCTCTTATCACTTCAGACATGTCAAGACCAAGCATATTTTGATTTGCCTTGTTCATGCATACTTCTACCTTCTTCAGCTATTGCTCATCACAAGAACATTTACTATATTTCATGGGAAAAAAAAAAAAATAACTGCCCATGAAAAATACTGAAGTATCTATATTCTCAGTTGTGGGAGAACAACGAGGTATGTTGTTCCTCAACAGATGTTCCTCAACCTGAAACTACTAAGTCTGCTGGCCTTCTGACTTAAGTTAGTGCAATGAGATTACAGATCAATTACAACTCTTCTGTCTACAAACTGCTACAGAGTCATCACAACTACTACAGAGAGTAGGTCCTCTGACTACTGTAGCTACTGCTGGTAATGAGATTTACAACTATCATTTAAGCACAGTTAAGATATAACCTCCAGAAATGAAATAGCATGCACACTACTAAGCTAAATCAAACTATTTAAGTTATTGTTAGAACAAAGCAGTGAAACCAAAACCTTATTATAACTGTTATTGAAATATGTACTTCAGAATAAATGCTTGAATGTTACTAGTGCTACAAAAAAATCAGAATATTGTATTTGAGAATTAAAATTTAAGATTAAGACTACTTTAATTGCATTAATGAAGAACACAATATATACCAACAAAATTATAGAAATGACCGGGCCATGGAAGGGTTAATGGCTCTAGTTATGGTAGAAATTTAAATATCATGGGGAAGCACCTCCTGACCCAGCCATCACTGAGAATTATGCAGATTCAAATGGGAGCCACATAGGCTTTGATTTCCCCCAAGGATTGATGAGCAAGTAGAAAATAATGGAAAGTGACAAGAAGCAGATGACTGAGGTCTAATTTAATGTCATTCTAAAAGACAATATACCTTAAATCGGCCTTAGGAAAATTATGGGTTACAAATAAGACGACAGAAACATGTACTTTTTCATTTTAGTTCACTAATTTAAAAAGGAATCCTTTGAACAAATGAACAATAAAACAATTGTCATTTGGCAATGAAAAACTGACAAACTTAAGGCAGTATACTTTGTTTGCATAATTTGCATTTTATTAGAGAAGACTGTAATCTTATATAGGAAACCCCTATTAAATGAAATAATGAAATAAATCCAGAGGATTTTATTCCAGAAGTAATTTCAGACTGCTGTTAGCACAAGGGATTAAGTCTAGGCTGCAATGATTTTTCCAGGAAAAACGTAACATTTTTATGCTTTTTAACTAGTGAAAAATAGAAAAGTTCTTTTTAGTGAGCCAGTTAAGCATAAGCTATACTTTTATCTGAATTTCTCAAATTTCAGCAAATGCTGTGTGTTATACTTATTTACTTTAATATCACAGGAATTTAGAAATCTCCACATTTAAAGTGGATTTACATAGCATTAAATTATTACAAAATCATAGTGCTTTGTAAAGAGACTTCATAAAGAAATATCACACACCCCACATTATGATTAGCACAGTAAACAGAAAAATGGCATTGCACAAGTACTCCATCTGCAATTTAACCACATGGTAAGCCTGGAGGCATCTCAACAGCGTTAGTGCAGAACCGCCTCAGGAATCTGCAGAGCAGCCAGATGCCACCCCTGGAAAAATATGTAATATAGCATGCTCTATGGATCCTGTGAGTAGCATTCAAAGAGAAGGAATAAGTGACGTCTACTGTCCAAGGCTCCACAGAATACTGGCACATTTCTGTATTTTCATTATGTACAGTTTTTTCCTTTAAGGATAAGGAAAACACTGTTTTCATAAATCTTTATGCACCCCAAAAGTGTCTGAGAAGCAACTATGCATAACTATACAAAAAGAAAACAGATACTGCAAAATGGAATTATATGAACAGTGAAACAAATCTGGCAAGTTAGTAAACACGCTACCTTAGTATTTGCATTTTAAAATCCTATATAAGATCATCTTTCATGTGAATTTGTATTTAAGAATACTGGAGTTATCTTGTAATCACAACAATATTAAATACCTGTACGATGAATAGAAATAATTATTTTCTCAAAAGGTATGTTGTTTTAAACAAATGGTGAATACATCTTTCCAAGATTTATCTATTTACATTTTCCCTTAAAAGACAGCAAGCCTCATACATTCATACAAGAACTTACATAATTTACAAACAATGTAAATGCTATTGCTATTGAGAAAAAATACCTTGACTGTTATCTTTCCTGACATCAGGTTGTTTTCCTGCATGAAATGTCCATTGTTCAGTGACATTTGCCATAATCTTCAAGACTTAATTTTAGTTTATATGACCTGAGAAACAATTTTATTTAAAGAAAAAGCAGCAAAGGAGCATCAATAAAGAAAATATTATATTAAATATAGGAATATATTTAGGAACATATTATACGAACATACCTGTCAGATAAATGACTGAACAATTTGAAGGAGTTGAAACTCTAACATGCTGCTTTTTACACATCTGATTTACTGAAGGTTTTCAAGGTGTTTGGTTTTTTTATACTGCCCAAGCCCTTGACCTGGATAAAGTGTTGCCTACAACCCAAGTGCACCAATCTGCCCAAGGTATTGGTGATACATAGACAACAGAACTCCAGATGGAGATTTTGATCATATTATCTGATTTCTCACAGAGGAGTAGCTGCCTAAGAAAAGGAAGCAGGAAGCTATTTAAAATGTCAACTTCCTAGCCAGATATTTACTCTAATATTAGGCTTGGGCACCTTCCTTGCCATTTACAATGGTATCTCACAGTTGAAGTCCGTTTCCACCTATAAGCAAGGACTGGAAAAAACTGTTCCTAGTCTGAAACAGCCTCCAAGCTGTCCTGAACTGTGTGCTCAGTTCTGCATACCAGAGTTACCAAGAAAATATGACTAGCTTACAAACATTTCTATGTCAGATGTAATATCTATTTTAGATAAGCCCACAAGTAAGACTGAAAAGATGACTTAAAATATAAAGTATCTGATATCTCCTGGGATTTTGAAAAAAGGGCTTATGTGTTTTAAGGTACCAAAATACAAAACATACAAACACTACAACTATTGCTTTTTTGGTTCTTACACAAAGCTTCGGAGATTGTCTATTAATCTAGAATAAGAAAAGATCGGGGCACCACTTACATTTCCTTGCTATGATCACAAAAGTGTTGAAAGATTTGCATAATTAATACAAATCATGACAGATGTAAACAGTAACCTGTTACGCAATTTTCTGTTCTTCAGAAGATAAGAATACCATATTTAAACACTTATGCTCTATGGTGACAGATACATACACCATACATTCACACGACAGAATGAACTATAATCACTTTAACATTACAAATTGGAACTAATTCAATTGCTATTATCAAGTTATATAATGAGAAAATTCTTCAAATTTTTTGAACTTGTTCTATAAATTTAAAAAACTAATTGCTGTTTCTTAAATCAGTACTGCATGTGGAAGAAAAATTGTTTAGGCCTTCCATCTCAGTGGATGGGAAACTGCTAAGAAAGGACTTACAGATAGTAGATATACCTACCTGCAACCACCATCATGATTACTAAAGCAATCCTATAATCTACATGCCATAAAATAAGAATACTTCAATAGGTCTTAAGAAAGTTCAAGAGAAAACCTAATTTTGATAAAACTAACGCATCAAGACAAAGAATGCAGAACAAAGCAATTTTATGCTGACCTTTTTCAAGACCTAGACATGAATTCCTGACTGTATTAACACAGGTACTTGTAAAAATTTCCGTTTTCCTTAGTGGATTATATGAACGACATTAATCATCAGCTGCAGTATCCCAGATCTCATCCCTTCCAAAAATTGACTAAAACCACTGAAATTTTACTAACTACAAGTAAAAAGAACTTTAAAATGAGATAAAATATTTTTTATTAATATTTCCGTATTTAGTTTTAATGGATGTAGTAGTAGATAATATTGAAAAGGATATAAATAGCCATTGAAAGAAATACTGAAGTTTTATTAGACTGAAAAACTGGGTGTGATTTCTAGAAGTCCTGAACTGATTGATACTAGCAGGAAGATGCATGACACCAAAAACCTGAGGTATTAATGCAGATTATGAAATCATATTACAGAGGTAAGAGAAACAAAGAGGAAGATTATGACAAGAAGGCAAGTATTGAAATGCCTAAGTTTCTTCAGAAAAGATAAGTGAATAAATGTGGTAAGGTACACATTGTATAGATAATATAAAGCAGTCAGAATTAGAAGTAAAACTCAAGATGTTTAATACATGGAGGATAATAAAAAATAATCATTTTACAATTTTTGAATCAATTACCCTGTGAACTCATCTTGTATCTTATTTAAGATCTTATTTCTTTATTCAAGTATTTGTAAAGATTGTAAAGATTTGTAAAGGCTGGTATACAATCATGTGTCTTGGGAAGAGTTTATATACATCTTTTAAAAAAAGAAAAAGAGAAAACTCACAATTCTATAAAGCATCCTAACAAGAACTGAAATACTCTGAAACAATTCATACCCCTTTCTTAAAATCCAGTAACAACATGAAAGACAGATGCAAGTACGGAATGATGATTAGAGTTTCTCACACAAGAGACAGCAAGCAGTTTTTGATTTAGATTAACAAAAGGGAATATGACAAGGTATAACCACTCTGGAGAAGTATACCATAGGTATACTTCCAAATTTGATTTTCCAAATTAGAACAGCACAATATTCTAATTCAATTAAAATTATAATGCAAAGAATGAACCAAGAGAAATTCCAAAAATGAATCTCAACAAATCAGTAAAATCCACTAACGCTTTTAACTTAACATCTTAAGTGGGCAGCCACACCCATTAAACCTCTTGCCTAGTAGTCTTCATTCACTCTCTGCACCAAATACATTAACATGGTTCTTCAAACTCAAACCAGTCAGCATCTCAAAAGAGGTACATAGTCCATCATTGTACGCTAGGTGTAAGAGTAGAGCTAGAATGCTCCAAATTGGCCTGGAGAGTCAAGTTTTTTCACTCTTCAAACGTCTTGAAGATGTCCTCAAGCTGTGCTAAGGAGAATGCTTGCTTCTACACAATGTAAATAGTTGGCAACTTCAAACAAGGGGTCAACTTTGGCTCTAAGTCTATATACTGGGTTATATTTACATAACAGAGTTGGCTAACTAACCCCTTTTACTTCAAACAAGCTGACTTTAAGACTCAAGGACATCAACTGGAAAAAATACATTGCAATGATAAATCATTTTCTGAATGCAAGACACTCCAGAACTTGGCAACTTTGATAGACGGTATAAAATTCTGACAACTTAGCTATATGAAATAGAAACCTCCCGACACATGGCCAAAACTTTAAAGTGAGAAATTCTGGCATGTGTTTTCTTTCTTACGATGGCAGGAAATACTGTCATAGGAAAAAAAAGGCATTTTGATTTATGGATTAGGCTGCAACACATTCTAATATTAAATAGGTAGATTTTACCTATATTTCTAATTTATTCTAAAAACCTGAATAAAACTACTTTAAGTGGCAGTTTTATTTAGCTTATCCTGGATTTAAGTAATTCATGAAGATACTAAGTAATAAAGGGAGCAAATCATAAAGAATAAAGAGGGCAAAAACAAGTCAAAAACAATACCTTTGTAAAAAAAAGAACAAATTTGAAGTATTACAGTACAGGAGAAAAGATTTTCAATATGTAAAATAAAGTGCTAGTGTATGTACCACAATAAGGTCTCTTCTAGCTGCAGCTTTTAGGCATTTATCCAAATGAAATGAAAACTTCTGGAAATAAATGCTCAATATGAAAAGAAAATCTTTAAGAAATGCAAACTACATGTTCCTTCTTACAGACTACAAGTTTTCATCTTAAAACATAAGTAATAGTGTTCTAAAATTCATTCTAAGTACTGCAAGGCTTGATTATTTAGAATAATTTTAAAAACATAGTGATGACATATGCAAATCAAATGAAAAAGGAAATAGCTCTCCCTAAAATCTTCAATATTGCCTTTTTGGTCTTTTTTTTTTTTCTTCACTATGCTTTTAAGCCAGTGAATGCTCACATTTGAGAGGTTCTAACAATTAGAGAGTAGCACTGATTAATTAGAAGAGAAAATGAACAACAGTAATCAATCCTAAAGACAGTTTTTCTTCTCCCACCTCAAACTCTTCCGTCTCCCACAATGTTTTCTATACTGTCCAAATTCTTAAAAAAAACCCCACAATTTTATTCTTGTCCATTCACACACAACTCCACTACTCTCTTGGTGAGCATTGTTTTGGGAGGAGTGGGAGGCATGCAGGGGGCACAGGATGTTGAAAGAATCGACAGCATGTCAGGTGAAGATGGAATGCCATGCCCTCTCTAACCAGCTGAAGACTCTGCATGATTGTTTTCTTACAAATAATACCTGTGGGTGTTGAAACTGTTCAGGGAATCTATCAAACATACTCTTCCACTTTGCTGTTGTAACTCTAAAAATTATTCTCATTTCTAAAGAATCTTGGCAGTAATACCTGTAGGTGGTGAGTAATTTAGAGCAAATCTGTCAAACCTATTTCCACTGACTTTAGCAATAGAATTCTGTAATTGCATTCCAAGTTATAAAACGCAGTGGCTTATTTTCAGTATAATCATAAAGTTCTAAACTGAGCTTTATTTTAAAGACTTTTTAAAGACAAGCTTAGTGAAAAAACTAACCCAAAGCGTAGATCTACGTTGCAGACAGTGCAGTATTTCATTTAACTCACAAAAATGCAAAAGTCAACGCCACACTCTAACAGCATATTGCAAATATGCTTCCATTGTCACATATAAGTATTTCATATTTAGTTGTCTATTTATATAGCACTAAGATGACACATTTGAAATTCATCTTAATACAGTCTTTTTCAGGCAAAACAACATAATTCTATAGAACAGGGAAGAGTAATGAAACTCAGTACTTCTTTCTTCCCAAGAGATGTATTAGGTGATCCTAAATCCAAGATAACAGAACAAACTTGAAAAGTCAGTGTTTTATTACAAGCCTTATTATACTAAGTTTCTCTTAATGTGCCAGGATTCACAAAAACATACTAATTAGTTTAACAACTTCTCTTCAGCAACTGAGCCAAATGACTTAACATTTATTCACTTTTAGTCCATGGCAAATGCAACATAATTTGACCTAGTATAGCCCTCGAAGAAGGAAATGTACTAGATAAGCTGACTTAATCTAGGTAGGTAAGACAACAGCCAAAATTGTCTAATAAATTCCTAGAACCCAAATCCAGATGATGAAGTTATTTTACATGCAATTAACTTCAAAGAAAGCTTGAGAAATACGCACTTTGAAGACTTTAAAAAGTCCTAATTCTGTTCAAAATGAATGCATTTTTGCACAAAACACATGTATCTTTTTGAGGTAATAAAATTACAAAACTGAAAATAAAATAAAAAGTGACAAATTCCTTTTCCCTTTCCCTCTCGGTCATCACCAAAGAATCCATGTTCCATATGACTTTACCTGGTAATGTAGGAGGCAGTCAGCACATAACATCTTCAAAAAGTAAAATGGTTTATGGTTCAGTGAGGCTTAATCAAATATGAGCGGTGACGCAATGAACAAAGATGTTAGACCCCAGTGTAATTATAACTTCATTAGTCCCAAATGGTTATTTACTTTCTAATCAACTAAAAAAATATCCCCACTGTTGTCTACATGTAGACAAATACCTAATCATTTAGCATTAACCATATATATTTAGCAAACAGTATAAACAGTAAGGTGGAAAAAGTAATGCAAGGTAATTGCAAAAATAATTCAGAAATAATAATTTTAGAAATATTCAATTAATTTCCCATTATTTCAGAGACTTCCACCATTTCTTTTTATGACTACATTCCCTATACAGAAATCAGAGCAACGTATAGTGCAGAACAGGAGAGCACTAGGCAACTATCTAATCAGTGCTGAACTACTCTCCTTGCTTCATGAAAATCAAAAAGAGGAAAAAACCTACAGACACCTTATTTTCTATAATAGTCTGACAGTCAAGGGACATTTTTTTAAAACATATCAAAACAAAAGAAAAAAAGATAAACTGTATCATTGTTACTGCCTGCAGAAAGGAAAACCTTTGAAGCATCTGTTAATAAGCACACCATACTTGTGGACCTCGTCAAATCAGTGTAACTACCCAGGTCTTAATAATTTCATTCACTTTTTTTTTAAAAAAAAAGCTAAAACATTTTTAGATTACTAAATTTGACAAAACCATTCTTCATGCTTAGTAGATACAACTGTTGATTATCTTTGGAGAAAACACTTCAAAACAATTACAATTTCCAGTCACATCCAGTTCCAACTTAGGTTGTGTTTGAAATGTATTAGGATATATATACTAGAAAACATCTGCATGTTTTAACGATCTGTTGCCATCCATTCTAAAAAAGGAAAATCTATTTTACACATCAAAGTCATTTTAATGCAAGATAAACAGCTTAAAGACAATGCCCTTACAAGGTATGTTTATGAAAAATCAGCAAGAGCTACCTAGGGTCTCACAATACATATATCGTGTGAAAGAACACTTGTTCCAAATATTAAATATCATAATATTTACTCAGTGTGATCACAAAGCTTTCTTTGTCCCCTTACACATGTTAAATCAGATCACTGTAATGACATAAGGTCTGTTAACAACCAAATCTATTTAGATGAGATTTGTTTCTTAGCTTCATTTAAAAAATATTGGGTTGGGGAAAAAAAAAATCCAGTTTTCCACACATTACCAAAAAACAGGTAAAAAGCAAATTTGTCTTACTTTTCCTAATCTAAACAATTTTGCAACATGGCAAATGAACAATTCCACACAGATTCACAGGCATGCCACTAAGTGATGGAAATAAATACAGCTTTGAACTATCAATGTTTATTTGTTCACTACAGCTTTTCCTTTCAGAAAAATTACCTATGCACAAACTCTAGATGGCAACATTGCACTTATAGTATAACTAAAACAAAATGTCACACTAAGTCCCTACATATCCTCTTTATCAACATTTTATGTGCCACAGATCTATAGCCTCTTATTATAAGTGTAATGAAGCAGAAGTTATTGAAGCATTTTATTGATTGCTCAGATCACAAGTTTACTGTCATATCGAATTGGCACCTTACTTGCTGAAGCAAACTGCTGACACCTTTTTAAAAAAGTGACAACTACATCTATTTCATGACCAGAAATCCATTTTCATCTCTATCAAGACAAGAATGCAATTTTCACTTCATTTAACTGATGTTAGGCCTGCTCAAGGCATGACACTTGGAAAAGGCACAAGTTTAAGGTTCTTAAAATACTTCTGGTAACTACAGTGCAGTTCAGTTGTGGGAAAATTTTCAACTATCACTCAAATCTATAAACAATGTAACATTCCAAGAATTACATATCAAAACCATGAGGAGGACAGTTTTTCCATTTAAAAATTACTGAAGCACTGTTCTTATACCATTTTAATAAGAAGTTATGCCAAAATACTTCAGTTTTCATACAAAAATCCTGCTGTATATTAAGTTTACTTTAACACAAGATGACTTCTTTAACAATCCCTATGTAGGTCAAATGGGCAAAAATTCTATTTTTGTATGAATGAATGAAATAATAGATTTCATTCTATCAAGAATGAAATAAAAAATCCTTAACACATCTTCAACTGTGTGAGTCAATGCCACATAAAATTAGGTGAGCAGAAGCTACAACCAGGAGAAAACTTAAATATTTGAGTCTAAAAGACTTATTACATTACAGAACAGGGACTTCAATACTGGAATTATTTTTAGAATATTCTTTTAAAATACCTAAAAGCCAAAATATAACTGGCTTGTCTGCAAACAAACATGATGATTTTGCTGTGGTTTCTTCTTCAAATAATATTTAGTAATCATCATGCCAACTTTATAATAGCATTTTCTGAAAATATTCAGCATTTCTACAGACTGCTAATAATTCTATGAACTAATCCAAATACAAAAATGCTATCAAAAACATAATGCTCAAGTAAACCTTGTTGAAGAAAAATGTATTAATATTTTGGTTTCAATTAAAACTCCAGCAGTGTGATCACACGTGATAGCTTTTTTTTTCCCCCCCTTTTTGTTTTGTATAGGCAAAAATAGAAAAAAAAAAACCCAATTCATAAGGAATCTTACCATGAGATTACAGAAATCAGTTCATGACAGACAGGAAGAAATATAAAGACAAGTTTTTGTGTTTCATAACATCTATTCCACCTCTAGGATTTGAGACAGCAGTTTTAAAAGAATACTGTAAGAAAATAGACAAATTATATTCCTTTTTAGTTTATGGTAGTAATTGCAGTATTTCACTTTTTAAAAGTTTCGTATTATTTCTATGTATGCATATAGCTAAATGAGGAAAGCCTGATGAATTATCATTTTCATGGGTTCAGCTTAGAATAAAAATGGTAAAGCCACTGAATACACGGTTTTAAAATAAGTCATTTGGGTCAGCGTTCCTTTAGCTGAAACAGCGAATACTCGAATCAGATAATTTTATTCCAGCTTGTTTTCCTGTCCATATTTTGCTCCATTACTTTAATGTAATATCATCTACTGTGGTTCAAATGATTAATTACTATTACTGTAAGTTCTGCTAGATCAAGCTAATGAACATTCAGCACTACCTCCTGTCACTTCTTACCTCCAGCTCAGTCCCCCTCATGCTCACGTGCAACAATACATTTCTAGCAAAATTAAAAGCACATAGGAAAGAACCCTAATACTAGTTGTGTTTGCTTACTATGACACACTAAAAATACGGTAAAACCTTTCAATTGATATATAAAACAGGTACAAAACATTTAAATATACTTAAACCAGTTGTGACTCTCAAATATTTACATCTATACATTTTCAATAATAAATCTACTATTTTAACGACCAATTTTTTTCTTCTATTTGTTATATATATTTTGCCACATTTACTAAAGAACAGAACAAAGGCTTGAATAAAGTATAATTTTAAATGAAGAAAATGTTTAAAAATCATTAATATCATTTTAAAAGGTATTTGAGTCTTCTCTTTTGGCCTCTGTTTAGCTGTGCTAGGCCTGTGAATGACAGCTTCCCTGCTTGAAGCATACAGAAAGCACAGCCTTCCTCATTCACTGTCAGTACTATGGGCTTTTCACACGTTCTCTCCACAGCAGTGTTTGTCCCCAAACATTGGAACTCTGCACAATGGCATTCCTACTTCAACACCCCCATCAACAGCACCACTACATAGGAAGAATGTTAATAAGATGGACATCCCCCATCACTGAAAGTGTTAACTCCATCTCATACTATCAGACACCATGTATTTTCTTTTGTTATGTATTAAATTTCAGCTAAGAGCAACTATATTTTGAACATAAATTTTGTCTTTTTATTAAAAAAAACACACACTATGATAGTTTTCCAAAGAATATTATATAGGCAATTAAATAAATGCATATATAATAAAAATTTTCAAAAATTATCCTTTAGACCAATTTCTGGATCTCTGATTTTCTATAGACACAAAAAAAGATTGTTTAGTCAACACACTATGCAAAATACAAAACTACAGTCTGAAATATTATAGAAAAAATCTAACAGTATTGTTGTTTATATTTTATTTTGTTAGAAGACTAAGCATTTTCCAGTCACAGAACGCACAATGTTAAATATCAAGTGGCATTTTTATGTCAAATGCTGTATAAAGATTTTTGTGAAGCTTCTAACACATTATTAGATATATAATTGCAATAGTAAGACTTTAGAAGAAAAATATTGGCCTTTGTAGTGGAGTGTTTATAGACAAATATTGCCTTCCTTTCTCCCGTATTAAAAAATGCACAAATCATTTCCCAAATCTCAAGTACTTTCTATTTAACCTGTTTTTCTTTTAAAGAGATACCAAGGGCAAACCAAAGAGTTGATACTTCTGCATTGTTTTCATCTCCTTAGGGAAGAAGCAACAGAGTGATTATAAAAATGATACCATGCTGCCTTTTGCCTGTGAATCAGACCCATGTGTTCAATGCATGCTTGTTAAACTGACATCCAGATGGATTACAATAGAAATAATACAGATTACTATATTATTAGCTGTATGTGCCATTTGACTTCAATGGACAGAGTACATAATGTTAGTAGAGTAATACTAGATCAAAGAACTCTCCTCTCGTCACCCCACAGCCTTTTTTCCACCCTTCTCCTCTATTCCCTTTCTCTTTAAATATAAAGACAAAGTAAATACAAATAATGCAAATCCTAGAATAGTATTGAGATAAACCACAATCAACAAAATTTAGCTAATGCTTTCTAGTTATGGCTAGATGCTTTATTGGTGTGAATACTGTATGCACTCATCATAGCCTCATGTGTCAGGCCTTGGCACAACAGGGTGTCAAGTATTTTCATTTAGTGCCCTAACTCTTTATTAGGATGTACTCTAATCTTGCATCTATTTTATACCACAACATACTCCCTAAGTCATTTATTTATAAATCTAAGTCAATATACAGAAAATATTCCTAAGATTTATCCCAAAATACTGTTAAACCTAATAGTTTTAACAACACTGTTTTCATTTCTGTTCTTTATTAGAGCAATTTCAGCAGAAAATATTTTCATTAACACAGAAATACTTTTGTCAAATTATATGTTCTATCTCACGTTTCAAGCAGTATTATTCAAAATAATAAAAGCTTTTAGCACATTAATTGCACAAAGCACTTAAATTGGTTGTGATATGAAAGTAGCATTTCAGCACTGACCTTGAAATGTTTATTACAATTTTTAAATCTTTTTTTTAAATATTAACTTTTACCTATATTCCTATCTCTAGATATCCATATGTGTCTATACACAATCCTTTCCTTGCAAAAGGAGCAATTTTTTCAGAAATTATTTCAAAACTACAGACATGACATTCTTCCTCATTTATCATTTGCAACTGAACGCTGTGGGCTAAACAACAGAGGAATGACTCATGTAAATTAATTTACAGAAATATCTTTAAACATTTTTCACCAAGAAGAGCAAAACCTAATCAATGACTTGTATACAAGTTTTTACTTAAAAACTACACCGTTTCATTCTACTAATTACCTTTATATCCTGCCAACTATTTGCTTGTGTTTTATGTATTTTCTGAAAGAGTAGCTACTACATGTTAAGGCACTACAAAGCAATACTTTGTTTCTGCAGCTTTTGTAGCAGAGGGCTGTTTTAAAAAGGAAGCATTATCACCTAAAATGTAAACTTATTTCTTCATTTTTCTAAGTATCACTGCATTGACTCAGAAACATTTTGACAGGAGGGCTCTGCTTGTTTTTCTCTATCCTCACTCTCTCACACACACACACTTTTTTTTTTATTTCTTGTTGCTGACCACTATTAGCTCAAGACAGGAACAGTCTCTTCCAAAGTCAATTCTCATTTTTCTTTATGGATCTGACAGCAGGAGGTGCTGTATAAACAGTGTGACTGACACTTTGCTTACACCTCTCCTCCCCCTTCTACACAGACTGGTTGCATGATCTATGTGATAAATTCATTCTTAACTCTTGGGCCCAAGATCATTTTTAAATCCGAGTTTCTTCAATGGTTGTTTAATTTCTTGAAAATACTTTCTTGGAAAAATCTGTATGTTTATGTTTTTAAGTATCTAAGCTCTAAAAATGTCTATCTTCTTATAAATATGAAGGAAATAAAAGTTACTGCACTCAACCAGCTAGGTGATTTTTACTTTATTTCTTAAAATAAGAAAATCTATATAAAGAGAAATTAAGTCATCTTACTGCTCTCAAAATATGAAAAGTTCCTTTCACTATCTGATTTCTTGCACATTCCTTGCCTCCCCCACCCCCAAACTGAAATGCCTGTCAGGTGAATTTACTAAGAGCACATGTAATTAAAAGTTTTGTCATTTTCTTATATATATATATATATATATATATATATATATCTTTATTTTAATAATGGAATATCGCTTATGCTTAGAAATGCTTTTTGTTGAAAGAAATGTTTTCACCCAGCAGTTCTATGTGAGGAACTATGAGACTTAAAAATTGCATGTGCTAAACAAGCGATGTAAAATGATGGCTTTAGAGAAGTTCTGCATATGAAATAGCTAGGCACAATCTGTTGCAAGGAGAATTCCCCCACCACAAGATATGCACAATTAGCCCCTTTTTATTTTTGCCTTTCAGATTATAGAAGCAGTTTGTTTTCCTACCTGGTACTGCAGCTAATTCAATATATGTCAGCTTTCTTTATGACACTGTGCCAATCATTGCTTTTATACAACCAATACATATGAAAATGAGAACAAAAAACAGACTTCTAAAGAGTGGGCAACTCACCTGTTTACAAGTTTTCAGACTTTAATCGCTGGTGCAGGGCCAATAGAACTCCTTGGATGTACATCCTTGCTCCTGAGGGGCTGAAGCCTTCTTAGGTGACTCAAACAGGTCCATGCAAAAGTCTGATGGAATTCTGCAGGCATTTATCAAGCAGAGGAACTATGCAAAGAAAAGGAGAAAAAAAAAAAAATCATTCTTTTGACTCAATTGAAATATGCAGCCTGTAACACAGCCTGAGCATCAGCACTAACTCTTAATATCTATTATTTATATCTGACCTAGGTTAAGTTTTGGAAAAGCAACTCCTGCATTTCTAGTGACCACCATGAAGGATGTATTTATATTGAGACACCCTCTATGAAAGACTCATAAGCTTCGTAGCACACCTGAATTGTTCTGAAGTGTGCCTAACTAGCTGCACAGAGTGTCATGGTGTGCACTGATTGCCTTATCTTCTCATTTATCACAGATGAGTTGGAACCAACCTTGCTGAAATCTACTTGCATTGTCCTGATAAAATTGAAAGATCCATGTTGTTTCTGTACAGTTTCCTCTCGAGAAGCTTATGTACACATAGGATATTATAAATGGTAGCATTCATAAAATCTAATCATCACTCAAACAGTATTATTACAGCCTCTTTGTGGCCACTGCTCAATAAAACTTCTAAAAAAGTACTCTGTGCAGCTGTTTAATAATGAGGAAAGGTCAAATGAAAAGATACATAAAATTGATTCATGACAGTGGTCTCAACAAGATATTTTTCTTGCTATTTTCCGACTGTAAATCACTGTAAAGGTTGAGAGTATTCCCTCTGGGACCGAATGTCAATATATGTAATAAATTAGGAATTATTATTTTGGCTTCGGGCATTACTTAGGCACATGTGCTTTACAAATATTTTGAATTTTACTGTATTATGTAATGTATACATCATCATTTCTTATACAACAAAACAAAATTACATTAAGTAACATCCCACGCTTTCACATGACACTCTAATAGGAAAAAACCCAAAACCTCTCAAATCTGCTTTTACTATAAATACACAACAAAAATATACTAGAAATATACAACCAAAATAAATTACAATGTAAGTCTCACTTTGAAAAATGCATGATTTTAAATCTAATCAATCTCTAGTCATACACTCATGCCTGCTATACAGATGTTATAAATGGTGAATTTCATAGGTACATGAATACTAACAAAAGACTACATGTTTTGTCAGAAAAAAAAGTATCAGCAGATAAATCACATTTTTTATATACTTTATTGAGAACAGGAGACAAACATGGCTTTCAGATGTGACAGCTATTTAGTCTCAATAGCTGTTCTTTAAGCTGTGAAAACTAACCAACTCGAGCTAAGACCTTACTTAAACTTTCATATGCGAGCTCTTTCATAGCTGGGGACTTTAAGACAAATATTGAAGCAACATAGAGTTAAATCCGTCTTTGCAGAAAACAGGAAAACATGTAGCAGACTGCACTTCTGTTGAAGTCTGTGTATTTTATGAGTGATTTCAGCACATGGGCAAAGCAAAATTATGTATTTCTGAAAAGTCTTACTTTTTTTAAAAATCATCTTAGAATCCAAGTTGTACGACCTCCACTATTTCACCATATAATCTTATCTGATCAGTAATCTTTTCATTCTCTATACGTTATCATATGACCAATCCCAAGAGCTTCAATACACCACGCCTGCTTCTTCAGCAAATATTCCTGTACCTACTTCCATCCTACACACCTAGCATAAATACCTTCTCTCGACTTGTCCACAGAATCGTTATACTCTCTCAAACGTCGCCTGAAATTCCAATTGTTAGGTTTACTAGATGGTACAGCCTCTTTTCAGCAAGACTGGTTAAGACTTGCTTATATGGTACCTATAATGCTTAAATATAACCACAATACTTACGTAATCGTAATCTCTTGAAGGAAAACCTGCCACACTATTATTCTGAACTAATTTACAACTGTCTATAGCTCTTATATGAACTTTGTTACAGGAGTCGAAAATGATATGCAGAGACTTCTATCAGTGACAAAGGCAAACAGTAACAATTTACAAAATATATTTAAAAAGATGTATACACAGGCTCAATGTTCTGCAGAGACTGATACATAGGTCAGTCTTGCCCTTAAAATTCAACAATAAAAACTACACTGACATAAAGAGGGGTCAAATTTCACACAAGAAGTCTGACCATGATTCAATAAACAAGGTTAATATTGATATTAACCTACTGATAATGCTGCATAGTAAATAGGTCTTAAAAGACCCTAAGGTAGGCTGCATGCTGCACAGGATTAAATATTTGCTATGAAAGCTTTGTGAATACAGTTATTTAAGTAAATATTAAAAATATCATTGGAACATAATCAGCAGATATTTTTTCATACTGTTCTAATGACTCAGCTCCTTGTTAACATGGAAGACAAAATTAGAAAGACAAAATAAATTAATGAACAAGGTCTGGACAAAAACACAGATGATTCAATTGACCAGAGTGAAGGGAGCAATATCAGATTTAAATTTACATTCTGTCTCCTAATGGACAGTGGTTATGTTCATGCTTAGTTTGAACAAAAGAAGAAGAAGATGTGGTCCCAAGCAAAGTGGTTGGAAATGTTACAATTAATTTTGGTAAATAAAGTCAATATCCAGTCATTTGAACTAAAAATCCCAAATCAGAAATGAATGTCAACTTTTGTAGTACTGCTTTTCAGACTGAAAGTAGATTGAAAGAGAGTTGTGAGAAAATATTCGGACTGGATGTTATCCTTAAAAATTAGTATTTCACCCAAAATAATTTTAACAAAAATAAAACACAGCTGAGCTAACCCACTTTAATGAAGGTAGTAAGCATTACAAGACAGAACAGAGTTCCAGGACCTGATGGAACACCTCAGAAGTGAAAAGATCCAAAGGGTCATCTCCCAGACATACTTCTCAATTGGCCTTTTGGCTAGTCACACTGAGTATCTACCTTTTTTTTTTTAATCTTTTCCATCATAATAATCACTTCTATAAACATCACCAGATTCTACGCACAGTATTTGCTTCATTACTTAATATTTTTGTTTCCAGAGTCACAATAAGCAAAGCAAGGTAGTGATTTCAAAAGATTATCCTTTTACTAAAATATACTCAGTTCTGTGACTCCAGAAAAGATCCTTAGCAGTCTAGGTAAAAAATTGTCTGTTGCTCAACTAGAGTGCTTACATGGTTCTCGTATGCAACTGATACAGTTATGCACTAAGAATAATTTCCAGTGAACTCATCAACCATATGGCTAGGTGACTAGATATATCATCTACATCAAACATCTACATCACTCATTTAAATTGTAAGGAGTTCATAAAACTTGTAGTTCCTCTAGACTGCTTTGATACTATGATTTTATGTAGACCCCAGTTTACCAAGGAAAGGCAAAGGAGTATACAGGCAAAATTTACCTATGAGTGGTGCACAGTTCATTCAACATTATAGTTGACCTAGCATTACAAAAAACAAATTATGAAGCAATATTATGAAGTCCAGTGACCAAGATGTCAACCATAGCAAAAGAAGGCCAAGGCCAACTCTTGGAAATGAAATACATGAGCTAATCAATAAAATCCTAGGTACCGTTAAGACAATTAGTTATTAGATTAGCAATGTTACTGTACGATATTCATGAAATAGCTCAGGAGGAGCTACTACAAACAGAATCCTAAATCATAAAATTAAATAGATTATAAAGGAAGGAGCTTCCTTTCAAGGGAAGCTGTGAAAAGGAAAGTAGTCAAAGCAAGATAAAACACTTGAAGTATAGAAAAAAATCCTTTAAAAAAATAATTTTGCAGGATTTTTAAGTACTGTATCTGCACTTGTCCGCCAAAATACAGTTTGGCAGCTGTCTATTTACTTAAGTTAGGAAATTACTGGAATAAAAGTGTTGGCACAATGCTAAGACTCTTTTAATATCAGTTTCATTGCAAATAAGCTACCTAGCAAGTACTTATTTTCCTATTAGAATAACAAGAAAGTAATTGATATTTTTTCTTGCAATTAGAAAAACAACCTTCCTTACGATAACAAGGAATTTTTCTTGTAACTCTCAAGGACAACGTTCTTCCTGAAGGAACTTTCAATATTCATTGCATATTGTACATATATGAGAACATGAAACGATGCTACCTTACAAACATATTTCATTATTTCCTATACTTGCACAACACCACATAACTGTGTGTCCCAGAACAACTGGCATTACTATTCAAAACTGTGGTCTGCAGAGCAAGACAGAATTATGGAGAACATGCAGTTTCCAATGTTGTTTAAATTACATCAGTGGATTTTTACTCAAACAAATACTAATCTAGCAGCTGCTGTGTACTTTTGTTTACATGCTGTATGTCAAATCATATAGTCCCTAAGGTACTTATGAGAGATGCTTTAGCAGTTATTTTCTTAAATACTGATGCCTATCTGAATTTGGATTTTTCCACCATTGAGCAGAATGACAAGCACGCGATTGCTGTACTTAAAGCAATCTTTCACAGCTGCTTTGCTTTTTCAGTGATCCCATTAAATTGACGGCATATGCCTGTGGGGTCTACAATGTTAGAATACTGCTGAACAAGATGTGGATTGTACAATACAAATTTGTACAATAGGATTTGGTTGTGGAAACTATTTCCCAAGTCATTCTTTTATTTATTTTTAAACTGAACAATACACAGTTCAAAAACTTCCATCCATTTCTGTGACCTTCACTGAACACCTGGTTATATTAATTGTTTAGAAGTCCACACTCTTAATAGTCAGTGGTGGAAGGCATGAAAACCTATGAAGACTCCTCAGTTCCTAAAATGAGCATGAGTCATGTGTTTTCTTGAACTGAACGAAGTAGTTGTGCATTAAATATGCTGGCACATCTTCTGCTTGAGCAAGTGGACCGAAATGGTGTGAATTGTTAATGCCTTGCTGCTTTGGTTCACGGCTTGTGATTGATCATTTGTAACTATATCTACCCCTTGTTCCATGAAATCAAGTATGGAGTAATGGGTTCATCAGATTTTTGGGTTAAATTGAGAGTGAAGAGGTACTGTGTGTGGAAATAAGAGTTGCCATGTTCAGGGCTGGCCTTGTAACAGCATGGAATCTAAAGGCGATATTCAAAACCACTTCACTCATCATACGCTTACTGATTCTGAATAGGGCCCATTTGCAGGAGACATTTGGTAGTTTTCCAATACACTTTATGCCTCTTTCTCCCTTTCTCCACTTCAACCACCCTGCACTTTTTTTTTTTACACTAGAATAGCTTTTAACAGGTCAGCATAAAAAATTAACGTATTTAAATAACTTGTTATGTAAAAGTAGCTTAAAACTAAAATGACATCTTTCTACTGATTAATGATGATACTATCTAAATATGAAGTTGAATGCCTTCTATAAAGAACTTTATCAAGTTTTATTCACTACTCTGAAGTATAATATCATTTAAAAAAATCTTTTAGAAAATTAGATCAAGGCAAAAAGAGTTACACTAGCCTTAATTTTTATACTAGCCTTAATTTTACTTCTCACTCCATTTGCATTGCACGAGTGACACATTTCCAGACACTACAACATGACTTTTGACTTTGCAAGCAGCAGCATGTGGGACCACAGAAAACACAGGCCAATAGCAACCAGAAGTGACAACTTGTGATGGCCTGCAGGAAAATAATCACATCACAGTATCTCTGCAAAACAAAAAAGGTAATGTGTCTGCAATGCCCACAGTGTTCCATTTGCACAACAGAACCCTCACTATATTTATATATGTATATATACTTTTATATATACACACTTATATACTTATTTCTTCTCCTCTGGAGAACTTCAATTCATTGAATGTTTTCATCATTCCAGAACAATAGATAAAAGCTGTTTGTGTGTCAGTTGTGTCTCAAGTTGGATTATGAGAATCACTCTAGTCATATTAAACTTTTAATCAGCTTTCCTTCCTTTCTCACCTCTTATTGAAAAGTTAAAAATCAAAATTTAAGACACAACTGAAATACAGAGTAGTATATAAAGTTTAACTACTGTTACACCTTTTTTAAAAAGGACTCCAGTCTACCTGGTTAGATCACAGAACCACAGAATGTTTGAGGTTGCAAGGAGACCAAGACTCTACAACAGAAGTTAACCCAAGCAACCCCTTTTCAGTGTCAAATCCCCCTCACAGCTTAGAAGTTTTCTTATGCTACAGTGTAATTGACTGCACTTCAATTTGTGTCTACTGCTTCTTGCTCTGTCATTAGGCACCACTGAAAAGAATCTGAATATATCTTTTTTACTTTGCACCATGAGGTATTTATAAAGATTCTCCAGACTAAATAGTGCTTGCTCTCTTCTATGGAAGAGATAGGCCATCCTTCATTTCCTATACATCAAGTTAAGAGACTCAGTTGTGGCTTCCTCATGGCATTTTACAGTAACTTAAAGGTGAAAATGATTATTGAGCAACTGAGCCCACAGTTTTATACTTGGTATTTGGTAACACTACTATTTAGTAGTCTGAACAATGATTCAAAATACACCCTGAAGAACTGGTCACAGAGACTTAACAGGGAAAGAATAGTACAGAGAACACAATACTATTTGAATGTGTATTCACAGAGCATAGGACACCGCAGAAATATGTAACAACTGGCAGTTTCTTAAAAATTGCCCAGTGACTTGAGGCAAAGACTCCTCATCAGCAGATAGGGTATATGGTCTTCTAGCACCAGTAACACTCATTGCACTAGAAGAGAAATGGAGTCTTGGTTATTCTTGCTATACCTTTATAACTGAGTGCTCTGAAAAATTTATGCTAAATTCTATGCAAATACAAAATCCATTAAATTTAATCTTTGATTCACATCAAATATACCAAGCTGAAATAAGATTTTAACCTTCAGATATTCTGCTAACCAAGCTAGAAACTTTGCTTTACAAACATTGAAAAAAAAACCAAACCTAGTAATAAATTTCTTTTGGATGGTTATAAACCATTACAATAGGGGATATCAAGAGCCATTTCTTGCACCTCAAGTCAAATTCTAAATTATGTTTATTCTTTATACTTGCACTGTTCTGATACTTCCCTAATCATTCATCACTGCTTTCTCCTCTCTCTGGCCTCAGAGAACACTCTCTCTATTAAGATTTTAGGCTGAACCAAGTTTTCAGACTCAATTTCTACAAGTCAGTAAATTGATTTTAAAACACAGATCATCTGTTAGTATTTTTTCATCTTAGATATATATATACACACTTTAGAAAATCATTATTGAATATTCAGCTCATTTCTATCCAATTTTACAGCAACGACAACACTTGAGGTTATGTACAATTGCTTTTTATATCATGCAATACTATTCAGTGAATGTAAATTTTATGAAAGAGGTGAATCATCACTATACAAGTTATGTGATTGAAGTAAAAATTGTCACTGAAATGATGCTAGTGAAATTACCTGTCATTCTCTGGAATGAAGTCTAAGACAGAGAGCACACAAGACACATTCAATGGCAGCAATGGCAATATTCTGACCAAAAGAATTCACTGTTCATGGAACTGTTGAAAATAAAAGTCAAAAGGAAAACACTGAGGTTATTATTCACCCATTGTGCCTATTTTACGTCCGATAAGTGAAGATCTTAAGCTGTCCTTTTCAAGCTGCTCATATAGAAAACAGACATATCAAGGATAAAAAAAAAAAAATGTATCTGGTTGGTAAACTTTAAGAGAACTATGTCCAGTTACAAAAACAATTACAGTAAAACATGTTCAAAATTAAATAATAGGGGTCAGTAGGAGATGAAGCTTCCAGGTCAGACATCACACACCAAACCTCAGGTAGATGCTACCTCTCTGGAGAAACACATTTTGAAATAAGACAAAGGAAATGCACAATCAATAGAGCATTTTTTTTTTCCTTCCCTCCTCCTCTCTTCACTTTCTGTGACAGTTACAGTAGCTTCAATACTCACACAGCATTCTGACATGCACAAGCATAAACTCTTCTGATGATGCTGTGTGCCACTTAAGATTGTTAAATTACAAGCCATTCTCTCCTGCTTTTGCTGCCTTTCTGGAACAAATTCTAATACAACTCAGGACATTTTCTGGCTATGTAGAAGGCAACATAGGAAAACATGAAAATATGTATTAAAATAGCTTATTGTTGATTCAAAGTCTTCCAGGAACTGTTGTTTTTGAAATACTACAACAATTTCTTAGCATTCTTAGCAGGTGTTTTATCTAGTGATTCTCGTAAATGCATTCAAGGTGAGTATCACATTCAAGTCCAAGACTGGACTGGTACTTCATCTCCCCTATCAACAGCTACTCTCAGATATGTCTTACAAAAAAGAAATCAGTTACAAAATTTAAAAGAGAACACAAGAGAGTAAGCATTTTTAATGTTTCCATTTTTAACCACATTTTCAGCATGAGACATTTCTAACAATCTATGAACTTTGTCATATTTCCTCCATCTATTGACTGCTGTATGTTTGGTGTGCAGTTCATTCATGGCAAGCCTATACAGTGATCAACAGAAGATGCGAGGAAAACTCAAAACTGTACAATCCAGCAAGCCCAGTTTTTCAAGAATGTAAACAGAGCCAGTAACTGTTCATTTTGACATTTTTCCTCATTCTTTCAGTGATACAGATCTACTAGATTTGAAGGGAAAATATTGTCACTTGTCAGGGTTTCAAACAAAAAAAAAAAAATCAAGCATTTGAGTTTCTTGAGCTTCAGACCTTCCTCATAAGATGCAACAAATGTTTGAGTGATTTGAGATTACTCTTCGTTCATGTGGTCCATTTTTTATTAATGGGTAGAAGCTTAAAAAGAAGTTACTGAATGCAGAGGAGCAAATATACCTTTATTTTTTAACATTTGTAAAAATTTGTTGAGCTTTTTTTTTTAAACTACCAAGGGAAAAAGTTGCATTTTTAATCATGCTAGGTGAAAGAAGCTGCACAAGGAAGGAATCATGTCCCATTTAAATAAATAGCATCTGCATTCAAGGAAAAGGAATACATTTTTGCTTCCGATATATTCATGATACGACCCGATGCAAATATATCAGGAAATTATCACTACAAACACATGGTATGCGTGTGTGATCCTTTATAAATCCCCTTGAAGATAGGTTTGTGGGATGAAAATTTGTCTGACAGTACTTCAACTCTTTATGATATCAAGATTAGGAAAAAACTTTTGCAATTTAAATCACTATACAGCTGCAAACATTTCAAATTTTTAATATGTCAAATTTATGCTTATTACCGCATACCTGAGACATTGATCTTCAATCCACTTAAAATGTGTGGGTTTGAAATATTCTTCTTTCAGTGGACAACAAGATACTTTTATAAAGTTAAAATTTTATAAACTTTAAACTTGTACAGTTAAAACTGCATATAGACCTGTAACTGTTCCTCTGATTTTAGTTCTTGTTCTTGTTCTCTCATTAGTATTAACTAAAACATTTTCAAGTTATTCTCACTTCCAGGCTCAACTGTTTGTTTCCACCTCCATGCCACCCTTTTCTTGTGCTGACAAGAGCATTTATGTGCATGGAGGAGTGAATCTTACTCTAGAATTCTTTCAAGACTAATCTCGACAATAATTGGTTTAATTTTGACCTGCAACTTCCCTACAAGTTTCACTGAATTACAGAACTAAGTTTTTGTGCTGTCAAGAAAGCTACAAGAACTGTAAGGACTAGACACGAAAGGTGGAGGTCAAGACAGCTTTTTTTGGCAACTGTACTGGAATATATTGTCTTGAAGTGTTCCACACTGTATTTTGGACCTCTTGTGGAGACTAAGCAGTCCATCTAATCTGCTAGACTTCAAGGATAAACATCTTGATAATTGTCTTCATACTAACTCATTTGGAGAAAAAAATTGCTTAATACTTTTATCAAACTACTTAAGTGATTTTCCAAACTTGAAACATTTTGCTTAAATAGACAACTTTGATCTATATATTTTGACTATCCTCACCGTCCTGGTATCCTGAATATTGTAGCTAGCAGTTGAATTTGTAGAGTATTCATGTTTTAAACCTTGTTATTCGTGGTTGCATTCAATTCCTTTAATATCCACATCAATGCTGAAAGTAATAAAAATAGCTACATACTACATAATACAGAATAATATTTATTATCACAGTTGATATTAATAATGGCTGATATTTCTTTAATCAAGCCCAATATAAACTACTGAATATGAAGACTATAACTGCCATACAAACTTCAAAAAATTTCTGAAATTCCAATTCCAGGCAAACTGAAAAATTAATGCTTCAGTCACTCAATTTTACACAGTGAAACTGCTGCAAATTGTGCTGTAAATCAGAAGCAGGTACAGGTACGGAAATTAACATTATCAGAAGCTTAGTTCATAGGATGAAAATAGAGATGAAAAGATACAGTTTATATGCCATATTTGTTTGGGACAAAAATGTACACTAATATTTACACAACTACTTACAAAGACAGTGTAGTAACTACTCTAAAACCTACTGAATTGCCAAGTAGATATTTAAATAACTTTCTATAGGAGAAAAACAGTGCATAAACCTTAACTTTAGAAATATGCTGTTAAATGGTTACAGTATTGTATCTTAAGACAAATATTTTAGCTATTTAAAAATTAAATGCCTAACCAAATTTAAGCTTTATTTTTTAATAAAATAAAACAGAGGGTAAGCCTCAGATAGCTTAAATATTGTACCTTGGTAATAAACCCTCAAGTAATCTGTACTGCAGGACAGCACAGACAGAACTAGACCAAACTGTCATTACCAGAGATAAGATGGCTACTGGGCAAAACCAGCCAGATTTAAAAGTACAGCTATCACAGGACAAGGGAGCTCTGAGGCAATATTCTCCTTACCCAGCCTGAACACTTTTAACCTCAGTTTTGTTGAAACCCAGGGCTCTTTTTCTAGTAGGCGTATTTTTGTTGTTTTTCCAAGACAATCTGTAGTCACATAAAACCAATTAAATAGCAAAGAAGGTATTTTGGAGATAATAAACAAATAATATCTTTTCAGTTTGATTCTGTGATGCAACAACTTCAAGCCATCTTACCCTGTGCAGTTCTTAAACACTGAAATTATGAGGTCTTCTCATTTTCTTTACACATTTGGAAATGAGTCTTTTCTTTGCTTGACATCACTATGTAGCAGGCCATTCACTGTCCAAGTTTCTTCATTAATGACAGATGGTCTGAAAGAACAAAGTAAAAAAATTAGAGTCAATATTTGGTTTGAAAATCAAGATGGACACATCATGCTCCCCTTTCCTTACAGCCTTAATAATACATGCTGGCTTGTCTCCACTTAGACGCTGGTATTTTCTGAAATGCTACCACCAGCTTCCTACTAACCGTGACATAAGCTGTAGCAAGCTGTCTGCAGTGATAGCCTGCATAAATCATCATTCCTGAAGGGAACAGATGCTTAGGGTATGAAAGAGTAATATCACAATTTAGTCATAATTAAAATTCACCTTAGCATGCCTCTATCAATGATCAGAGGAACATTTCACTTCACCTACAAAAATGAAATGTTTCTCATTTCTTCTGCCTCAGGAAAATTAAACTTCATTTTTTGAACAGTATTTGAGTTGTATTTGACATTATATCATAAAAGTTAGACACTTATTTCACTTAAAACTACTGCTTTTTTTTTAAAAAAAAAAACAGAAAACGACCTCTAAATGTTACAGTGCATCTGCATGAAACAATTGCAATTAAATCTCAAGAAATATTGCAGTACATTGCATGAGGAAATGTATTTAGAAGCCATCAACCTGAAGACCAAAATTGTGCTGGCAGATTTTTTTATACTACTAACTAATCAGTCTGAATTCAATATATATAGAAATCTGGGGCTGAAATCCTCTAAAATTAATAGTAAACCAACATCACTAAAATCACATTATATGATTAACTCAACAATTTCATCTTTATTCTTTTAACTGCCATTAGCATTAATGGAATTTGTCCATATATAGAGTCATGAAAATTTAAGTCTTATATTGCTATTCTTATAATTGTCTTCCATGTTAAATAAATGACAGTTCTTTCAAAAAAGAGGTTCAATTCACAAATCTTTATAGCCATGAGGCTATTATTCATTTATGAAATTTAAAGCAGGAGTTCATTATTTTAATGCATACACCTCCCTCAAAACCACAACAAGGTAAATGGCTGGGTTTTTTAACAACCTACACAAATTTCAGAAAGTACTGCATCTTCCCATTGACAACAATATTGGCAATTCTTGTGAAAAGCAACTCATTTAGCTGACATTTAATATCCCAATTACAATACCCTGAATGACAGTCACCTTAGGAAATCTCAAACTGCTTTCTGAACCTCATGGGTCAGATCTTATAAATTTGTAAATCTGTTAAACTAACAGGGGTCATTTTGCAAATAAGGTTAAGTCTCAGCAAATTCCACTTCAAGTTTTTACAGTATTGTAAAGCTTCTGTTTTTCCTCATAAGGATGCATCTAGACTGGTATTTTATGTCAAACAAAGAATGAAACTTTTAAGTGAACATCTAGCCTAATGCATTTTGGCTTGTTTGCCAGTTCCAGATCATGCACATCATTCATTTAGTTTCATGCAAAGCAAGTGCATGAGCTCCAGAAGCATAACGAAAGCACTTCATTAAGCCTACTACACAGACTACATAGCACAGAGCAAATACTCTTTAGGTCCTTTGCACTGTTGTTCTGTAGATCTGTCTATATTGTATTGCACTACAGACCAATGTGGATGTAGTCTTTTTCCAGCTCTGCTCTCCAGAGTCCCTCCTTTTTCCAGTAGATATAATCCATTTCTTTTATGTTCATTTTTGAAACAGCACACACATTTGCTGCTAAAACTAAACATTCCCATTGCCATAGACCAGGCTTCAGCATCACAAGGTTCAGCTAATGCTAACTGCACTGAGCAGACTTAGGATCCAGATGGCTTTTGATACAGCACATATAAAGCTAGATTATCCGGTAGAATAGAGAAGTACTAAGAATATCAAGTCTTACTTCCCATAGCTAAAAGTAACAATATATTGCAAAACACAGGTAGGCTTCACTGATTTGCTTTAACATTATGCATGCTTCACAATTCTGATTACTCAACATTCAGGAAACACTCATTACAATTGCTTTTTTATATAGGAATGTTCTGCTGTAATCATTTTAGAGCAAGGACATCCAAATAGTTGGACAGGATCACACAGAAGAACTTGAAATAAACTCTTTTCTATAAAAGTATGCTCAAGCGTCACTCAGTTAACCATGTTGAAAGGTCACTTGTTTTATCTTAAAAAAAAACTATTTAGAAGTCATGATTCATCTCGTTAATAACATCCATTTGTTTTAAACAGCTAATTTTAATTGACTAGGGAGAACATTCCAAGTATTCAGTATAAAGGATAGCCTGCTACCCTCTTGGAACCTGCTGAAGCGATCAAGTGGTATTAGACTGCAGTCTCATGAAGATGAATCTGAAAAATCATATAATCAGTGCATCTTGAATTACATCTTCTTGGGACTTGATTATGAATTCACTTCTGATTATCAAAAGATAATTCAGGTGTAAACAAGAAGCCAGGTCAATAAGCAATTGGACTACTAGTTGAAGAACTGTTCAACTACCATTAGACAACAGGTCTCGAAACCTCAGGTAAACAATATTAATATGTAAAAACACAGATTAACTATCATTCACATGTTCTTTGAAATTAGTATATTTTCAAAGAAGCTGCAGAATGTGCTTCAGTCTTGAAGTGTACTCACACATTAGTACATCTAATCATACACATTTTAACACCGTGTACCATCACTTTAAGAAGTTATTTTGTGTTAGCTCTTGAAGTGATTTAAGCTCAGTAAGCTAGTCAGTAACTCGATACACAATGTGAAGACCAACTTGGCAAATTGCAACTTTAGCAAAAACTTAAACAGAACATTACCTAACCCCTCCCTAAAAGACAGTAACATAGTTACTGCTAAGTGGCTATGAATGTTTAGCCATCTTAAGACAGCTACAGTTCAAATTCTTATGCAAAAAGAAACTCTTCCTCCATCAAAAGGTTTCTTAAGGCAAGACAACACACTGATTCATTGTAAGTGAAAATTCATTTATAGAATACCCATTAAAGTCACAGAGCACTTCAATTTTCCATTCACATTTTCTATCCAAGTATAATCACAACACTCAATCTAGGCCTGACTTTGTACATTACACACATTTTTCAAAACACTGAACTCGCACCAAAATGTGCTATTCATACTACAGCTTTCTTGATCTCTTAACTACTATCTTCTGAATTCTTATTTGCTTTACACCTTTACTGTATAACTACATTTACAAAATTATGACTTTTTAAATGGCAAAACACAACACTTATAAATGGTATTAGAGCACACCAATATATTCCTCTTTCTTGAAACTGCTTATTTCTCTATGTACTCATTATTTATTTCTGTAGATGTAAGGAAGGAGAAAAATTAATGCCAACAATGCCTGAAGTCACTTAAGAAAATTTAGGTGTATGTGATTATCAACGTGCATTTTATTATTTCAGTCCATCAAAAATGAGATTATTTTAAGCTCACACTTTTTAATATTGTGAAAATTGAGCCAATTGTTTTATATGGTCAAATGTAGAAATAAGTCTGAAATATATTTCATGGATGAATGCAATTATAAATTTAGATAAATACAAAAATTTGAAATATAATTAATATGCAAAAATATGCATAAAGGCCTGCATTTTCTGCAATCTGAAGACTCTTGCAGTAAGAAGATGTAATGCTGCATTCAACTTGTATAGATGCTTCTATACTTAGTGTAAATGCACTATGCCCAAGTCACATTCCTGTGTTTAATTTTACAGTCACTCCCTTTAAATATTTGAGAGTTTTGTTTCTGCATGTTCTGAAGTGTCCTCATTTATCGCCACAGGCACAATGGCTATATTTAACTAATAATGACAGCAGTTGTCATTAGATTTTAAGCTCACTAATACTAGTCTGACATTATTTGAAATATGTCTTCATTTTAAATTTGATTAAAATTACAAACATCTCATCTCCTCTGCCAAAATGCTTCATTCCCCTGCTCTGAACTTCTCAATGAACCCTCTTCTATGAAAATAGGTCATAGCAGTAACATTCATTTAAAGTGAACACAATTTGCAGGTGCAAAAATATTTCTAAGCACATTTCAAAAAAATACATATAATTTAGGTTCATCACATATCAGAGTTTCTCTTGATAGCGGTCTGAAATCTAGACCTTACACACTTTCTAGAAAATCACTTTCTAAAAATTTGTCGATTTTGATAAAAACAATATTCAATACATTGCAAAGAACTAAAATTGCTAACCATCTAATAATTAAAATGGAAAATTAATACTATAAACTAAGCCAAAGTTCCTATTACTGTACTTGAGCATTTCAGAAGCAAATAGTTTCACAAAATCCAAAAGTTACTATGTCAATGCAGTTTAGAGAAATAATTAACATTTATTAGCCTTATTTTATATAAATATATCCCTTATTTCCACTTAAATAAATCTGTATTTACTTGGGGTACTGGACAGGTGTACATGCCAAACAGGAGAAATGGAATAAGCCTTTAAAAGACTGCAGAAATCATGTATTATGACAAAAATGCATGGAGACCACCTGCAAAGCTTTGTCTCTTTGGCTCTGCATTCTAACCCAAAATTCTTTTAAGCTTATAGTTCTCCACACTGACAATTCCCTTTCATTTGGCAGATGGCAGAGCAAAAGCACACCCGAGAACAAGAGAATGAGAAATGGAGCAAATGAGAGATATAGAACAAGTGAGCACAATAAAGAGTAAGCAAGAGAGCAGGATCAAAGCCCAAGCAAGAACCAGTGAGGCAGAGCCAGCAACCAGTTTTGGTTTGTGCAGTTTTGCTATTAGAGTTGAGACTTCATCACAAATATTTTTATTGCCATCAGCAAGTGAGTTGGGGTACAGAACTTAATTTTTTTTTATTCTCTTCAAAATAATTATCCTTTCTGAGAAACAGGCCAAGGTCCTTAGCCAATTCTAAGGCACAGGCCAAAATATTTTACAATTCCTGGGTCTTAGTAGAAATAAAAAGATATTAAGATTTACTCATGAATAATACTTCTGGATAAGGTGGAGAGCATGTTACATTCCTCAAACCTTTATTCATTTAAACAAAGCTGTACTTTTCATATTTAGTTCACTGTTTTGTCTGTATGTCACCTTTGTTTTAGTCCAGACATTTAAGTCATATTTGGAAAGCTGTTTTCCAGCCTAGAAAATAGCACCTTGTTAGATTCCAAAAGCCTAACTCGTTGAGCATGATACATGTTACCACTACTCTGGCCATCATAATACACAGGACAATATATAAAATGCTCCTACCTTATAGTCTACGGACCAAATGCAAGAACTCAAAATAAACAAAGACTTACCTTTTATTTGCTTACAACTTCTCTAAATAACTAACTCTCAGTTAATCAAAGCTCCTGGGTTCACAGATAAATCAAAGTGGTTAACATATCAGGTTGGGAAAAAAAAAACCCTCTTCAAACTAGCAACATCATCAAGTTGAGATATATCACTAAAACTCTCGTATTTAAGAAAAACTAACATAAGGAAAAATAAAACTTAACACTAACAAAAAAAAATTTGACAATATCTATTTTCTGCCATTATTAATTCATTACTAAAATTCTATATAATTGCTTATGGAAAAAAACCAAGTCTGCTCTGAAAATTCTTGAAGAAATGAGGATCAAACCACTACATTCTCACATAAAATCAGGGGTTCTAGGCCCCCTGCCTAAATAGCGAGAAGAGTCAAATAACTCTGACTTCTAAAATACTTCAGAAACAGAAATACTTCAGTTATTAAAAATACAGCCCAAACAATAACAGGAGCACACTCTTACAGTACTTCTCAGACAGCATTCATAGGCTAAAAACTTTTGAAATTAGTCTATAATACCAAACACATATTGCCATTATTACTATTTTTTAAAGATGTTCCACCTATCTTTTGAACTCAACATGTAAGATAGACTAGGATTATATAAAACAATTCCTCACAGATTTTGACTGCCATATACCTCCCTTAGCCAGAATGAAGAACTCCAAAAATCGTTCTCAAGTAAATTTCTATTACCTTTCAAATAAGGACAATAAAGGCACTTTAATGAGTCCAGCACACCCACAGCTGACTCCCCACAAACACCACACAATTCCACCCTTAACCTTTCCTCACGAGGCCTTTTATGGGCTTCCAGGCATGTTCCAGAAGCTTCTAACCAATGAGCGCTCGCGCTCAGAAACCTTCCTTTCTATGGAAGGCGGCCGCGCGGGAAGCGCTCTTCATAGCGGCTCCTCGCTAGGTGTAGCCTCTTCCTGCTGATTCCCCCCCCCCCCCCCCCCCCCCCCCCCCCCCCCCCCCCTCCCCCCCCCCCCCCCCCCCCCCCCCCCCCCTCCCTCAGGGCCCCTCAGTACGAGGGCCCGCAACCCTCTGTAGTGGTATGTAGTCTGCCTGGTTTTTTTCAATATGATAGATTTTAGCTTTTCTGTGTTTATTGGGGTGGGGGGAAAGGCAGGCAGAATGTTGTTATTTAGGCTGATGCTTGGGACTGAAGCTTTTGTTAATGCTGTCAATAGCTTGAACAGCCAGAGTCTGTAATTTCTGTGATGTCTATCCACTGCAAAAGGTGGCCTGTTTTAAATGTGCTCACATGTCTTCTTGACAATTGGGACCTGTTGCATCAAGTTACTTCATTTTGGAGATTGCATGATATCTGCATTGTGTTAAACAAAATTTCTCTTTAAATATAAACCTAAAAAGCCATATTAAGAACAATTGTCACTATTTTTTTTTCTTTAGGGGCCCATATTTAACCCATTGTCTGAGTTAAAATGAATAATAATTTTTAAAAGACCCTATTCATTCTATTTGGCCTACAGTACTGGCAAATTAATATTGTTAACAATTATAACTTTAAATGCAAGAGTACAGCTATTTAGACACAGCGATAGAAAGGTAAACATCCCTATATTAATTCTTTTTGTATCTTTTACTCAGACAACAGGAGTACAATTTCCCACTTGCTAAAATGTGCTAAACGCGTTTGAATTGTTTTTAGAAATATTATTGAATAATAAACAAGTGGGTACATAACTGTTAAAAACAATAAATATATATAACATTAAAGTACAAAAAATAAGATAAACATGGTAAATGAATATACTGTACGCTATCTCCTTTAATTCTAGCATCTTTTACTTCTATGTTCTTAAAATATGCTCTTAAAAAAAATCTAATTAAAGTTTTAAAGAGAATTGTTGTAACTTGAGAAAGGGAATTGCAAGCAACTGAAAATTTGCTAAATTGACTTTTTAAGAGTTACAGTTTATATTTTGAACATTTGAAAGGTATAGCTTTTTACTTATGCTATTCGCTTGGATACATTTTCACCAAATTTGATACAAACAGGAACAGAAGAGGATACAGTATCTTAGTCCAGCCCTTCTCTAGCAGAGGCACCAAGCACATCTGTCTGTTACAGCGATGAATATCTCTTTGCTTACAGTACACAAATCACAAAACAGGTAAGACTTCTCTTAATAGCGTGAGCAACAGAAAGAGAGTTGGGCCTAGGTGATAAACAGTATCCTAAACCTCGATAATAAGATAAGCTAATGGAATAACTTACCTCTGTGATCACGGGGGGGGACTGCAATCCTTGCAGATAATGCTTGTCAATATGACCAACAAAAAATACGTGAGCAGTCATATCAACAGCAGTGTGTTGGCCAAAAAAAAAAAGCATTTAGGAAGTGATTCAGTTTAAGACTGGCACAGGCAATCTAGGTGTCTACATGAAAATGGTCTGGATGTGAACTAGATATCTTAGCTCTCATTATAGTCTGTGAGGAGCTAGGCAGCTTAGTGATTTAGATGCTTAAGCTCACTTCTCTGAATGCTTATGTAGGAATCACTCACTGTTATTCTCAGTAGTATTAGACCTATATGATTTATTTTGATTGTGGTTTCAGTCTGCAGTTGCTCCATTGGATAATATAGAGCAATAAAATATCTTGGTCTTCAGCTTAGTACCTCCGAATCATAGGCAGTTAGATGGCAGGTATAGATGCTGAACTTTACTGGGTGGTAGATGATAGTTACAAAAGGCCATGTTTTGCATAGTAGCGTGACTGCTAAGTGCAGTCTTACCAAGAAGAGACAGCTTATTGATTATTTTATAGGGCAATGTTGCTGGTGTTACTGGATAGAAAGATAAGAGAAAGACCTTGGAACCAGTTTAAGAAATTGTTGGCTAATTATGGCTGAATCTTTCCTCACTAATTAAAATTTAAATTGAGATTTAGTATATTGGAAAGAAAGGGATGCGGTTAATTATAAAGAAACTCTATCATATTCAAGCATGCTTGTGAGCAAGTCCAAAGCCATCAACATCACAGGTTGTCCCACTAAACATAGGTATCTATATCACATGAAGCAAAGTCTAGACCATACACTTATGACTGCATTTATACTTAATGCAGTATTATTAATATAGATATTGACCAAGAAGCTGATCTTTCAAATATTTATCTGTAATATATATATATAAAAAGCTATAGAAAAAAGACTCACTGGTTTTCATGAGATGGTTTGTACATATTTGCAGGGTTAGAGAATATCTCTGATCTGCCATTCCCACGTAAGAAGAATTTGTTATTGATGGTCGATCTTGTCACCTCTGCATCAGGAATTTAAATATTGCAAAAAGTATGCATATATTAAGAAGTCATACTTATCTATGTTTTTCCTAATTTTGCACTACAGAAAGAAAATATAAAACCTGGGCTATCTTTCACTATAAATCTATATTTTTCTAAAGTCTATCATTCAGGTAATATAACAACTATTTTTTAAAAAAGTGCATTTCATACTGTAAATTAGAAGATTATAAACAAAAATAATGTAGAATGTTATATAGATAATAAAGGGTATTTTCAACAGCAGTTCTGATTTTTGAGCACATGAAATTTTACATGATTAGCTGTTATTTTCTAGTTTTAAAAACCTTGTAAATCACACTATAAAAATGCCTACTTTGTGATATTGGTGGCTTTTCTACTCATAGCAGTGACTTTTTCCTGTTATACTTACCCTTTTAATGGACACACAATATGTTACTCTGTGCCCAAGTTCACCTACTCTTTCTTTTCTCAAAAGACAAGGCACATCTGCCACCTGCTCTAGTCTGTGTCCCAGCAACAACTGTCGAGCAGCAAAAAGATTGATTATCAGTCAAAAACCATTCAACAACACCAGATTTTGGTAGGTTAAGCTTGCTGATCCAGCAAGAGATGGTGTGAAATTTCCAGTAATGCGTGCCAACATTTTGGTGCTAAAAGAACAGCAGTGCATGTCAGAGTGAAACACAGCCAAAGATATGCAGACAAAGCACAGAAGTTTTTGTTTTGAACTTGGCTTAGAAGAGGAAGGGGAGGGGAGAGGGAAAAAAAATTGCTTAATGATTTTGAAAATCTGCCATAATAGTCATATGCATAAAAAAATTATATTAAAATCGGCAGTGAAATATTTTTAACAAGCTATATATAGCAGTAATAATTTGTAGTTTGGATGTTTTCTGCAGTATGAAACTACAATTATACTTTATTGAATTAATTTCATTGAATGAGACAATCAAATTCCATTCTATTTTAAAGCAGCTCAGCGTAGCTGCATCCTACACTTATATGAGAATAAATAGCAGGAATAATACAATAAATAATGCAATAAATACAAGGATCAGCAAAAATACATTTTGCTGATACACAGGCCATTTGTTCAGGCATACAAATCAATGGATCATATATATTGTATTGACAATAATTTGCATGCTATCAAAACCAGCATGTTAAAATGATAATCTAAGACACATGCTTGCTAACCAAATTAATAATGTTTTATGGTAGCATGAAGAAAACCTGTGTGATACAGTTCAAGTGACAAAAAAACTCATGAATACTGCAATGAATATACAAATATGTTTTAATTTTACAATCTACTACTTAATGTTAGTCTTCTATGGATAGACATAGCTGTATAATGTTTGTTTTCTTAGGCAAATTGCCCAAGGGCTGAGTACTATAAAGATCTTGATGTGTCGTTTATACTAATATCAATATATAAAAAGATTAGAATTATTGTCTGAATAGTCTAAAACTCAAAATACAGGACTTAACACTAAAATGTCTAGAATGCCTTTCAAGATTTAAAAAATGCAATCTAAGTAATCTCTATAAAATTCAAATGCTTATTTCTTCTGAAAAGTGCATAGAAATATAAGGACGCTAGCCGAATAATTTCTTGTCTTTGTCATCCTTAGCTTTTTTTAAATAATCTCTTTACATATTTTTCTGTTTCAAGATTATATAAATTAGAATATTCTATATGAGGATAAACAATTTACCCTATTTGCATTTCTCATTGTAATATACTGAAATTGGAGATTGATTGTACCTAAGTGTATAGTATCTCAGTAACTGTTTTGATTTTTATAATGCATTTAAAACATTAATAAAAGCTCTCTCATAAATGCCAGCTGAAATAATGGTTTCATAAAATACTTGATTGGTATCATGAGTTTGATTCTGAATGCTGTTTAAGTTATAAAATATTTTATTGGTTTTGTTGCAGAAAGCTCAGAATGCACTCCATCTTAAAATAAGACTGAGGAAAAACATTCATATTTAAAATGTGAACTATTAAGTAGTTTTGCCTTTGTAGAAAAATAACCGATAGTTACTAGAATGATAAAAGAATGAAATGGAAAGAAAAAAGTTAGTAGTGTTAATAATACTGAAGAATTTAAAATACAGCATATTCAAGTAAATAATCCTCATTGCAATATAAAACTTGCAAAAAAAGGGTTCTACAAACAGCAAACAGTTACATTAATTGATTCTCTCCTATATTTTGAGTTAGTTTTGCTAGTGGAAGCCTAATTAGTTATATGTGTTAGATGTCACTGAAAATGAACAGTAAATTCAATAATCTCTTTACATTTTCACCATTTAACCTCCTGCAGGCTCCCTAATGTCTATTCAGATCTATATTAAATTAAGTACCAATGCTAATGAAGGGCAATAAACGTGGCTGTCAGTAGATTTTTCTTTCATTAAGCACATTATCCTCTTACTGAGCTGTAAATGAGTAAACATTAGTTTCATTAAACCATGCAAAAAGACAGGATGAAAATCATTTTTAATTGCACCCTTTAAGCCATTTGCTGGGGGTTCTCAGTTTTGTTTGGTTTTTTTACTTTTTTTTTTTTTTTTTTTTTTTGGAATGGCTCTAAAAAGGTCTATCCAGTTGAAATAGAACCATTGGCATCATGGGGTATGTCTTTAGGTTCTAGTGCTTGGGTGCTGTCTGCCAAGAACACTCATCGTGTCGCCATGTTCAGATTCAGCTTTTCGGTGCACTCCTCCAGCAGCTAAATGAATGCAAGAGGTAAGGAATACTGATTCCAACATTTATTTTACGATCAACATTTATGCAGGAATATCAAAATCAGAAAGCAGAAATTAACTCTCAAATAGTATACAAAACCAGAGTTATTTTACTATTAGTCATTTAGCATTTTTGTGGGGTTTTTTTTACTAGAAGTCATGGGATAAGTAGATGAGGAAATGATAGTTATGAACATATAGCATAAGAAAGACTGTTTTAGAAGGATTGTGCTCGTCCTTTAGTGCTAAATAATATTGCATGTCATGAACTTCAGTAACTCTTATTTTACTTAGTTTTTAGAGGAGCTGTTAATTTGCACATTTTACAAATAGTATACAAAGAAGAGTTTTATGTAAGCATATTTCATAGCCAAAGAAAAATTAGATTTGAAGAAATCTTGTGTGCAAGAAAACTTCCATTAATGGCTACTGGCTTAACTGAGAACACAGGAGTTTTAGCAAAGCTGTTTCTTATGCTAGTCTTGTAAGCCAAGACTTTGATTATGGTTTGGCTGCTGTTTAATAATTTTGCATACTGCAAATGTCTTCTGGGCATGGTAAAGAGCACTTGGGGTGGGGTGGGGGGAAGAAAAGCTTAGGATACTTAATCAAATCTTAAGTCCTTTTTTCTTATTTTAGAGTTCTTATAATAACCATTTAAAGGACAGTTCTAATATACATTATACTTTTACATAGTTCAAGAATTTAACTCCTAGGGCCAACATTAAAATATAGAAAATACAGAGAATTGGCCATTTTAAGTAAAATGGATTTCATCTGCTCCAAATTGACTTTCCTTGAAACTTAATAGAATACTTGGAAAGCAGATATATAACTCCACTATGATTTTTTTTATGTGTTATCTTAAGTCCACAAGAAAATAAATCACCTATTTTTTAAAAGTATCTCTCGGAGTCAGCACAATTAACTAACAAAAAGATGCAATTGATTCTAAGGAAATTTATAAATCAAAGTGCTTTCAGAGTATAAAATTCTAGCTTCCAGCTGAAAAAAGTAAAAGCTGATGAGAGTCATTACTGAGGCAAAATTTCAATCAAATTGACAGGAATTATGCCTGCACACAGTGACTGCAGAGTAGGGCTTATTGTTAATTGTTTCAATTTCTCAGATTGCAAAATAAATTCAATAAAATTGGCAGAATACAATTAAACATTCAATAAACCACTTTTATTTTTGCTAAGCATAATCTTAAGGAGGCTAGAGCACTTGGTATGTACAGTCTCAGTCCTATTCTGCAATAAGAGGTTCCCAAGCAGAACTCAAAACTTGCTTGTGGCCTGAGATTTTAACTTCTCTCACATGAAAATCCTTGGAAAATTTTCCATTCACTTTAATGAGCACTGAACTAATACTTAAATATCCCACAGGCCAATATTTTTTAGAACTTTGACATCTCTTGATTGACAGAATTGCTATATAAGAATCCTAATCTTCTAGTCTTGCTTTTTGGCAGTTTCTAATACAAGCAATGCTATTAAATCCAGGTAGCTATGTCTGTTGAGTATGCAACCATAGGAATAAGAAATGCAAAAGGTAGCTTTTACAAGGTTACTATAAAGTATTTTTTGTTATTCACAACTTTCATATACTGGGGGACAAATATGATAAAGTGTACTCTAACATACACATTTAGCAACAAAAATTATTATAATTTTTGATTTAGCACTTTCAACAAACATTTAGAAAAAAAAAGAAATGTGGAGCTATTTAGATCCTGACTGCCTGAGGTCATGTCTCCACACAAACATGGGAACAACATCATACCTGTAATCATCTAGGTTTGTCTGAATTAGCACTAATGTCTTTACTCAAAATGGAAAATGCTGCCAATGGAAAGCTTTTGATGAGGAGATCTAAATTAAACTTTCTGTAGTAGATTTTGGACTACTAGGTCATTACTCATGTCTATGGTACATTGCAAAATCCAAGTGTTATTCTGATTTTTGCATCCCCCCCGCCCCAGGTCATACAGATAGAATCTATCAATTCTTGGTTTGATAATAGAGAATTACTCTCTTTCTACAGAAAAACAATCTGATCTTATCAGATCTACTATTAGGCATATTAAAAATTCATAAGCCCAACTGGAATGCCTGCCTTTATCATTGCAGTTTTCAGAAACATTTGATTAAAATCAAATAGTTAAGAAAACATATTCAGATAAACTGATTAGTTCAAAAAATCTAAAGCAAATTCAGCAAGGTGTTTTTCAGAATATCAGCTGAATCATCATGACAGGACAGTTGTGATTTAAAGCAACAGAGATGAGCTTTGATTACCTTAGTTGACCTGTGAGAGCACTTTCGGGTCTATTTCTCTTGGTGATATAAGGCAGAAATTTTCTGTACTGTTTGATTTGTAGCTGTCTAAGTCTGATACTCCATCACAACTCCAAACTGATTTGGTTTGATATGTAGAACAATACTGAAATCTTGACCTTCTTGATATCACTGATTGCACACAGTATTGTGGATAAATAGAAGTTGTCTAGACCTTTGGTTTCCTTGAGTATTTTAACAGCTATTCTCCTATACACAGAGAGACATGTTCTGAAGTAGAAATACATCTTTTTGCTCTGGTTTCTCAATTAGTTTAAGTAATGATTGTAAGAAGTTAGGAAAATACAGGCAATGAAAAGCATGCAACAAATTAGTTGAAGTTGGAACATGGCTTATGAAACTGCTAATAGTTTCATCCTGTTTCATATTCTCACAAATAATAACATTATTTAGAATTTAGCTCAGTCTTTGCATAAGACAGACCTGGAATGGTAGAAAATCCTGTAGGACAGGATAATTGCAAACTATGGTTGCTATTTCAGGTACATTACACTGCACTAGTATTTAGTGTGCTCATCTTCCTTCATATAACATGAACATTCTCATAAAATTAAAAGAAAGCCTCATTTGCACAGAAGCATTCTCAATGGTGAGAATAAAGGCCTTCAGCTTTCAGTTTGAGGGTAATATTAACGGGACAAAACTATGTTGTACTACAGGCCAAAAGTCTTGAGGAAATATTGACTCATGTGGAGATCATATAATCCAATTTTATCCAGTTTTATTTTGGAAGATCTTAAGAACCTCTATTAAAACTTTGCCAGCAGCAAATTCAAAGCTCAAACAAGCAAAAAAGGAACTAACTATATGGGCTCAATTCCTCATTTTTTTCTCCATATTTGTGTAACTCTTAGGTGCTATATTTCCATTGCAAATTGCATAAATGATATCACAGTGAATGTGAACTACAGACCCTGTGTGCATTGCTTGCAGAGTGTTTGTTACAGAAAACCATACACTAAAATATGATATATACAGGAACCTTGACTACTGAATTTCAATCAAAGGAATACTCTTTAGTATTTTGATTCCAACTACAGAAATACTATTTTGAATATCGAATAGTGAAAGGAATATTTTGGAAATAGTCATATTTCTACAAGCCATTTCAGGGACAAATAGTTACTACAAAGCCAGAAACAAATTTCTTTATGCAATACAATCTATTGATATTAGATATCATTATTAATTCTGCAGTTAAAACTTTTCTGTATTTCTACCTATTATTGCATCAACTGTTGTGATGAAATACTAACGTTACTGTTAGCATTAACTGGTGGTGTTCACATATAGCAACAAAAGTAACACAAGTGGTCTAGCGTAGCAAAGGGCTATTACTTTTCAACAATACATAGTCCCTGTCTCCTATCACCAAGTTACATAAGGCAAGGAGAATACTTAAAAGACTATTATTGTTGTTCCTCAGTCTTTGTCCAGCTTTTTGTGCTTATACATACAGTGTATGTAAACCTTAGGGGACTGTTGCATATACTCCAAATCTTTGACTGAGATTATTTCAAAATTATTACCATGCAATTACCAACAGCAGTTTTACTTACACTGCTGAGCTGTTTTACACTTTAAGAAGACTCAGGCATAATTCTATTGCCCATACTTCTGGAGAATCAACACCATAATACAAAAGTCCTCACATGTGAAAAATGCATTAAAAGTTTATCATGGTGTTTAGTACTTGGGAAGAATGGCTTGGTACTCTTTATTAGAGTAATCTTCCCATTTAGTCAGTAGTATTCTTAGCTATCTGTCCAAAGTGGCTCATACATGTGTGAATACATTTGTGGCACAAGTACAAAGCTCCCGACAGAGATACAAGGACAAATGGTAACCAGAAATTGAAGCAGGTTAAGAATTTAAAAAAAAAAAAAAAAAACTCAACCTTTCCCATTTACAAGCCATTAAATTGTTGCTTGTTCATGATACAAGCACTGAAGTCTTAAGAAACTAATTTGTACTTCTTACAAAAATAAATTTTACTCTTATGCTTGTTGAATTTATTTGGCTCTACTAGTTCAAAGTTTTATTCTGTTTTTGTACTGCAGTTGTCTCTATTAATATTTAGCTAGAACACATTTCAGCATACTTCCTCTTTAAGTTGAAAACAACAAAAGTAAATATTCCATTGAGTTTTCTGAGATGTGAGTCTACATAATGCTAATATATTTTTTTCTGTAAGTGAACAGCTACTTCAACATATCTTGATTCTGTAACAACTACACAAATCGTAGTTAATGCACAGTTTTGGATGTAAATTCAGCAGCAAGATAACAAGTTGCCACTGATTTGTACTTGCTATTGTCTAATACTAGTGTTGCCTGTCAGATGATCTTTTTCTTATACAGAAGCCATACCTGGATATTTATACAAGCTGTATAAATATATACATTTATTATGCATAAGTATATCTTTACATTTATTTATATAAAAAGTATTAAAAAAAAGATGTAATGGCAATATAAAATCTTAAGCATAATGGAAGATTTAAGCAATCTTTATATTTGCTTTCAGTGTGCATTGTTAAAATATCTTTCTCCAGCAACCATATGTCTCTTGTATTTATTTGTACTTATATTACTGTTGTACAACATGCATGTGCATGCCAGATAACATGATAAATGTTAATACAGAAATTTGAAATACAGATTTGTATGATTAAATATATATAGGTATAAAATCTTATATTACAGGTGAGAACATTTTAGCAAATTTTAGCAATTTATAATTTATCACTTTATTAATGATGTACATAATCACCATTTTCCTGGCCGTGGTTCATGATTTACGGCCCTGAAACATTTTCTGGGATGTGCTTGCATCAACACTATGGTAACATTTGTGAAAATTCTAACTTTAATTTTAGTATACAGAAAACCTACAGTATTCATAATTGACAAGATATAAAATGTAACTACAATACAGTTTTGTAAATTTACAAGATATGGGAAATTGATAATAATTCAGCCTGCAAATGACAGTTTTACATACATAATCTCTCTTAGTTTGGGAAGGAATCTCTCCAACAACTACTGCCTTAAACCTCACATCTGTCTAACTACTGCCAAGTAAATCTAACTATCCTTGACTTGTATAGCAGTTGGAAAGCAAAAGTGATGGTTGTTTAAGTTATTAGGAATGCCAGATCTTCTTTTGTTCTGAGATTCTTTCCAATTATGGTTTATCACAGAGCTGCAATCTGTGCTAAATGAGTGTGTCCTAAGGAATAAAGTAATACATACATGCTATGTGTGAAACTCGCAGCCCACTGAAATTGTCAGGAGTTTTGCCAAAGGCTTGAATAAAATTTTTTTCTCCTCTAGATTTCCATGCTGATGAATGGAAAGAAACTGCTTCCCTTTTTCTCTCACTTCCCCTACTGAAACCCAGGCATCCCATGGACCTTTGGCTGTGAAAGACTTTTTGTCAGTACCTACCAAACACACAGAAAGAAACGATACTGCTCACTTTGCCATATGGTGCCTAATGCAAAAGGAAGCATTTTATCAATAATCTTGGCATAACACAAAAACCTGATAACTTTTTCTATTTCATCTTAGTCAATAAACCAGACAGCACCTAGTATATCTGTTATGTCTCCCCCAAGTGACAGAAAAATGTGATTTTCTCTCACGACTTGGAACTGAGAATCTCTTCTGCAGAATGAAGCTTCCATGGTAGTAAAGAAAAATCAGTGTGAAAAATGAGGACATACTTTTCCTTGGCCTCATGTTTAGATTGTGAAGATTAACTGATATTTGCAAGCTGTTCTCAAAACAATAAGATAATCTAATAAGGGAAATAAAAAGATGTAAAATTTCTAAGCTCAGGTGTCACACTTGCTGATGAAGCGGCTATCATCTGCTCCTGTTATTCTCTGTAGTTCATGAACAGAGTAAAACAAGGGTAAGAGCACCTTGGGATCTTAAATGGCTGTAAGGACCCGGAGTACATCCTTCCTCTGGGGGGTTTGACTGCTGGGCTCCAGCCCAACTTAGAGATAGAGCAGCTGAGGACCGTCCTTCTTTCCCTCTGGTGGCGATGGAGGAGCTGCCAGACAACTCTGTGGGGACACCTCAGCCATGGCCAACTCCTGCTTCTTGTGGGGGCTGCTTTGAAGCCAAAGCTCTAGTAGTTGGCCTTGCCAGAGCTTCAGCTGCACCTGTGTCATAACCGTGCCAACACCTGGCCATGGGCCCACAGATCTGAGCTGGGACCCTGACCCACACATTGACTTCCCGCTTTGACCTGGCACTCCATGGGTCATGTCTTACCCAGGTTACCATCACTGCGCATGATCTTGACCCTCACGTGTTGATCCACAACTTTGCCTTGACCTTGGGCTTGCCTTTTCACTACAGACCTGTTTCATCATCCAGACTCTCAACTGAAGCGGGCTGCCCCCCTGCTCACCTTATTTGGGGACTGCAGGACTGGGCCCTTCTTGGCAAGATCCCATCCCCAGCAGCCTTGCTAACAGACTGAGCTCCTAGTCCCCCTCTCTCACTGTACTCAAATGACTTCCAAGACATGATGGGATTTCTTCTCCTGAATTAATGTATGCAGTACCTTGTAATTTGTAATCATTCTTGTTTTTTTCATTGATACAAAAATCCAGTGGATCCTCCTGACTGAAATCAATTACTAGGACCCTGACCTGGCATTCTAGTCTGCCATATGACTGAAAAGGAAGAATTGATCTCTAACGAGAAGAAATGTGAGAAGTATCTTGCTTCAAAGTAGCAAATCAAACTTATCACAACTTGTAGATAACTTATCACAAAGGAGCAAATTAAACATCTTGCCTTGGCAAGTGACATGAGCAAAAAAAAATGCAGTGGTTTTACTTTTTTGCCAATGTACATCTATGTGGCATGAAGACATTTGTAAAGGTAAGAGCTCATATTTCTGTGATTATGCACATGACCTATGACATATTTCCCAAGCACTTATTAGATGTCTATTGTTTGCCATTATCTGTTTAGCAGTACAAAAGATTGTAATTAAAATGAAAGTATAACTGTTTGGAAGTAGGCAAGACTGGTATTTAAATAGTGATTAGGAAATTGAATCAGTCTTTTAGCATAAACTTATCTGCAGCTTGCATGAACTTAGAAAGTTTCATTTGGATGCAAGTATATTTTGTTTCCCCTTTTAGAGGAGCAGGTTTTCAAATTAAACAGGAAATGTAGAGGTTGCAATAGAGAGAAAATATATTTTCTCTGGACTTAAATTAATATGATTGTGTATTTATAAAATCAATAAGAAGCCTCTGAATTACAGATTTTAAATAAAACCACCTCTTTTTTCTGCCCCTCTCTGTCTCTTCTATCCATATTTGAAGAGAACATGTTTCAAAAGTTGCTTTTATAATGTAGTCATCAGGAACTCGGAAGCCTTCTTCCTCCATTCACCCCCTCTTAATAGATATGCTTTTTTTAATTTAAGAAAAAAGAAATATTATCAACCTTCATAAAAAAATCCTGAATCCCAGTCAGAAGTTTACATTTACCTAAAACAGATCACTGGCTTTTGGACATACTAACATCTAATATATTATCTAATATTCTACCTATATTTGCTTGACACAGACTGGTCAGTTAAAAAAATATAAAATTATATATTTTTATGCATGTGATTTCTCACCTTATAAGTTACCTGCAAGAATAAACCTTTCATTTACAGTGTTACTGTAAAACCTGCACTTACAAAAATTTACAAAATAAGCACAAGCTGTTACACTTCTTGTTTAAAAATATAAAAAAAATACTTGGATATATATGTTTTTATTTCAATGTAAAGAAACTACATAATTTATCTGAGACAAAAGTTTATAAATTGAGCAATTTAGCACATAGTGCTAAACAAAACTAATAGCAGTAATGATAAAGCAAAACTGAAGCAAGTATTTACAGTTTAAGAGCCATTTCCTGAAACAGACAGCAGCTTAATATAAAGCATAACAGTGTGCCCATTAACTTCACTGAGAATAGAAACGTAAATACTTCCTTGCAGGATCAAGGCCTTGTTGTGCAGTTCTTAAATAGATGTTTGAAAGTATATTACATTAGTATTTTCCGAGTTTACAAAATGTAGACCTGCCATCATGTCATATAAATCACCATGACAAGATAGATATCTAGATAGATAGATAGATGATAGTTAGTACCAAGGTAGATAGTTTATTACTTGTTATTACTTGTTGATATAACTTTAGGTAATACTGCATATAATTCTGTGAGATTACTATCACCCTTTAACTCTACACAGGGCAAAATTCAGTTGCGAATAGTTTTATATGTCTTTAGGAGCACTGACCATGGTGCAAGTCATAGCTTTTGACACTGTCTCCCATAACACCCTCATAGACAAGGTGATGCATGATTAGTTCACAGAAAGGTGGTCTGAAAAGTGGCTGAACTGCAGGGCTCAGAGGGTTTTGGCAAGCACCATGAAGTCCAGCTGGAGGTCAGTTCCTAGTAGTGTCCACAAGGGCTCAATACTGTTTTATCATCTTCATTAATAATCTGGATGATGGGACCAAGTGCTCCCTCAGCAAGTTTGCCGACAGTGCAAAACTGGGAGGAGTGCCTGACTCACCAGATGGTTGTGCTTCCATTCAAAGGAACCTTGACAGTCTGGAGAAATGGGCAGAGAGGAACCTCATGAAGGTGAATTCAGCAAAGGGAAATGCGGAGTCCTGCAATTTGGCAGTCTGAGTAAGGTTGTCCTCTTATGTGTTTCAACCTTCAAACGTTTTTGGCCATATGTTATCATCAGTTTTATTATGTGCTGTTACAAATTTTATTTGATCTTAGCTCATGATTTAGCTCGATGATAAAGCAGTATGATCTGATGACTAGCTGACATCAAATGAGGCAAACTTCTTCTTCCATTTCATCCTCCTGACCTGGGCAAGTTCTTCTGCCTTCTCAGTGTTGGCACTGATGCATGACAAATCCGTCCTGGGCAGCTAAATCAGAAATTTTTTTTCTTTTTTTTCTGGTAGAATTAGATTTTTTGTTTCTTTACCACCATGAATTAATTCATGTGGTAAACCTGAATGACAGTGCTGGTGCAAATGAAGCAGGAGGAATTTGTGGCTGGAGATATAGGGAAAACAGAACAGCAGGAGAATCTTATTGCTTTTAGTAACAACTAGAGCTAGCAAAGCTGTACCTTCAAACAATACCTTCAGTTCAAACTGGAAAGAACACAGAAATTTTGCTTAAACTGGGACTAAAGGTTATATACAATATATAAATATATAATTAAGTGGTGTTATAAGTTTAGGTAATAGAAGTGCATGATATTCTTTACTATAATGCTAAAATGCATTTTAAAACTTCCTACTTAGAAAGTACTTCCATCTTAAAAACAAACTACGTAAAGGAAAAACGGTATGATAAACTACACCCTATCTCTAAAGAAAACGAGTAGAGAGACAGTGCCCTGTTTCAACAAATACATGGGAACATATACATAGTTATCATTAAAAAGCCAATTAGACTGAATGAATAACAAAAATAAATATTTTGTTTAATATTTAAATTTATCAAGAAGCTACTGCTAACATGAACTATGAAATACTGTCTACCCATCATGTTTACAAGCATCACCGTCACCAAAGTTGTTGCTCCACTGTGTTGCATGTTACTTGTCCATCCCATTCATGCTACCTTTTCCATTTGCAGGAAAAAAGTATGGGAATTATACAATATTAACAGAGCCTTGCCACACAGTGTTAGCTTACTGTTAAGTCCTTAATTTCAAACCATACTGTGATAGCAACTACTCAAAGAAGCATAGGTACCCATTATATGAAATGAATATAAATATGGGTATTTATAAAGAAGGTGGTAAAAAAGATAAGAACCTCTAGTGCCTGGCTTACAAACATTAAATAAGTATTCATGGAAAAAAAAATAAATAAAATAAATAGTGCAGGTTATGCCAGGCTGTAACCTGAATGTGTGCCGTGGCCCAAGAGTAACTGCTGATCAGTGCTAGGCATGAAAGGTGTGATAGCTTTAGTTTTCTTCCAGTTATTATAGGCCAGCTTTAGACTGATTGTCACTGCACTTTAAAGACAAAAACTTTAAAGTCATGAAATCTTCCAAATTATCCTATTTGACTGCATTTCCATCTCTTGACTTTCCTACACCTGCAGCACAGTAGACAAGGTAATAATTTATGATAATTACATGAAAACACATAATTAATATTCATTACCTCTCATTTCTCATCACTTTAGATGATTAGTAATGCGGAGTAAAAATGCTGTCAGATTTCTAATTGCTTTGTAATGGGCCTGAAGTAGGGAAATCGTTCAAGACAAACAATCTGTCACTTGTCTGTTACCTTAACTATCTATCACTTAAAAAACAACTCATTAAATACATTGCTAATGAACAACAAAAGACTATACTCACCATGCCCAGATGTACCTTCTTAAACAATATTGTAACTTGCTTAAATAATTCCCAAGACATTTTCAATCATTTTGTGGAAATTTAATGGAAAACATATATTTTCAGTGCATATTACATCTCATTTGTTCACATCATTATGACATTTAGTCTATCATATCACACATCTCCTGGGAGAAAAAACTGTTTTTCACGGTAAGAGAAAATCTTACTGTGAAAAAATTATAAGTCTTCAATCTCTTAAATTTAACAAAAATATTCAGTGGCTGTTTGTGTTGGTATCTACTAATGCTAAAAGGCCCTATAATGTAAGGCAAAGGATGTAATAAGAATTGACAGATGAATACAGAAGCCAGACAAAATCAAATCTATAATTAGGCACAATTTTTAACATTAGGATAATTAGCTATTGAAACAGACTGTCTCGGAATTGAGGAATTTCTCACTTTCTAATGCTGATAGCTAGACAACATACAGTGCTCCAAAATATACAAAAGTTGCTCTCACTCTTATTTCTTCTCAGTCATCAAATACAAAAGCAGAGAAAACTGTAGTACCACATTAGAAAACCAGGAATAATACAGATAAAAAGTTAAGCCAACACACTAAATGGGAACAGAGTTTCTTGTTGAGAAACTGAAATACTGAATTGCACACTTAAGCGCGCTCCAGAGGGGGACATATTTGTCCAGATGGGAATCAGTTATATTAAGTAACTTTTCAACTATAGGACGGTATTAATCTTAAAATTCCTTATTTCTCAAATATTCTAAGTATTCTAGATGGTAAATAATCTTACAAGAGACTTGCCTTCTGATTTATTTAAAATCTTGCATCAATCTTTTATACACTTTTATAGCAATATAAAACTGATACAAACAGAAAAGCCAAAAAAAAATTTACTACTCTAAATTACTACCCTAAATACACTTTCTTAAAAGAATAAAATTCACCTTATCTTTTATTGTATTAATACACAACACAGGAGACCAGAGAATTGCTGCACGAGTCAGAAAATTCTTTTTCTGTACTCTTACCACAACATACCACAATACAATATAGCTCTTTAATAAAACACATTTTAAAATGTTAAATTTTCTTCAAAAGGCAAAATAAAACAACAACAAAACCAACTCAACCTATATAAAAACTAGCTTATATTTACCATGGGAAGGTGACTTTAAAACGTTCAGGTGTTCAGCTGCAGTGAAATCAATATCAACTGTATGTACTTATATAAACTCTAAGATACACTTGAAGATATACAAGGAAGTAATGAAACATGGGTTTATATAGACTTGGGTCTTCTCTGTCTTGTTCCTTCCCATTACAACAGCTCCAGATCCTCTATGACTTCAGTGCCAAGTATACTGCTAATTGCCTTTTTTTTCCCCACACACCCTGACTTGTACTGCAAGTTCCCAATGCTTCCCATAAGACTTCCATACTTTTGTTTTTGTGTCAGAATGGGGAAAAGCAGCAATTCCTATGGCTACTTTGAACTGTCTGCTCTAGTAGCAACTAGGAGCTGCTGAAAGCCATGTCTGATTTATCATGGATCCCTCTCTCATCAGAACTATTTGATTTTAACAAATCTTGAGATAATGTTCCATACAATTGTTTTGGAATTGATCAAGAGCTTCCAAACTTATTATGCAGACAGACTACAATCAGCTAAACCTAATCCCTAAAGTACCTTAAGACTCTCATTTCCCTCAAAAAAGAAAAATCATTGAATAACAAACTGAGTTCACGAGTCTTTAGGTATAATATTGAACAGCCTATTTTGCTGCTAAGCAAGCACAGGGAAAAAAATACCTCTAAAATGGTTCTGCCTTCAGAGATATTTCAGTAACATTTATATAATTAATTTTATACTGAATATAATGTTACAGATAAGTTCATTATTGGATACAAATGCTCACAGTTTTCTTCAGTTTGCGTTACCAACTTGGATTAGTTTGGGTACCCTCTAGGAGATTCATCTCCGCAGCTTCCACAGTTTTCCTCTTCACCCCCTTCTCAACAAACCGTTTCTCCACGTACCGGCACCGCGGGAGCCTCGCAACCGTTGCTGTCGCGCCGAAACGCCGCCGGTCGCCAAGGCGACAGCGTTGAGCCCCGCTTCCTCCCGGTGCCAGCGTCACTAGCGCCCGGGCGGAAACAATCAAACCGGAGCTCGAAGGCCTCCGGAACCGCTGCCAGCGCCGCGCGCGACTCGCAAAGATACGTCCGAGGCATATGTAAGGAGAAGGAGCTGTTTCCTGCCGGACGAATTAATGCTGCGCACGAGGCGCCGCCATTGCTGGCTCTGAGGCGTGGGGCAGGTGGGTGCTAGTTATACTGTGACGTAGGGTGCCTCGCGCGCCCCCCCCCCCCCCCCCAGGGTGGCTCGTGCCGTTGGCGGCCGTTAGTGGTCGTTAACGGCCGTTGCGCCGCCTCGCGCCTCAGGGTCGTGCCGCGGTGGCGGCGGGAGAGTACCGCGAGCGTGGCGCTGCTCCGTGCTCGGTGATGCGTCTAACATCCTTGTCACTGTTTTCATTAACTTCTTTGGCTTGTTCCAGGAATGACAAAATATTTTTTCACACTGTTGTATACCTGTTTTTCTAAGATGTTAGTTGTAGCATTGTTTTAAGGTTAAAGTACCTAGAGTTTTGAAAGACTTCATGGACTTCTTATGAAACACAATGCCATTAGGGATAGGGAAGGAACTAGGCTAACCTGTTTGCTATAATATTGTAAAATCTGTGGGATGTTTTGACCGTGCAAATTAATAAACTCTTGCACTATAGATTTCAAATAGGGAGAGAGATATGTATGAGGGCTACAGCCTTTTTCACAATCTCATAGTTTGCATGTTTCCTCACTTTTAATTTTACAAGTGTTCTTTTCAAATTATAATTATAATTTCATTTTGTTTAGCAGTGCTAAGACGGGAATTTCTTAGCCCCTCTGACTATGGCCTTTGAAAGGACTGCTCAAAAAGACTGGTACAAAATCTTGGGTGCAGAGCCATCAGACAGTCTAACAGAACTAAAACGGAAGTACCAAAAGCTGATATTGTTAGTAAGTATGCTCTTGTTACCAAAATCATGCAGAAGTAACTTTGTGAACCCATAAAGTAGTAATTGCAGGCTTCATTTTACTTTTTTTTTATATAAATATGGTTAATCAAAGTATGTTTATAATATCAATTTATTGAAATCGGTTAAGTATGAAATAAAAGTTGAGAACTTTCAATTTATCCTAATATACAGAAACTGGTAGTCTGGTTCCAAAATATCAATATATTTCCTGGCTTTGCTAAAACTTGTGAATGCAGTCAAAAGTGAATTGAACCAAGTATTGCATTCGGCACCTGATGGAACAGTAGGCAGGCTTGCAGGCCAAGAAAGGTCGTTTGTTGTTTGAAGTAACATAGCCATGCAAGGTGTGAATCAGTACTTGGGCTGTTTGCAGTCAGTGTCCCAAATGCAACCCCTAATAAATAGTGATTATGTTTAAAGAACCAGTTCTACCTGACCGTCTGTAGTAAGGGGATAGAAAATCTATAGGAAAAAAAAAGAAGTATTTGAATGTTAACTTAAGTTTTATTTGAAGGTTTCTGGTGCATTTGTGTAAAATCAGTTTTTTGGTTATCCACTAAGACTTTTTTTTTTTCTGCTTTTTCCCTGTACTCCTAGAATCCACACACAAGAATCTCAGAGATTCACAAGGTTACTTCATGATGTTCTTGCCTCTCCTGTATTATTCCTTCCTCTTAGCTCTGAGTTTCTGGTCAAATTATACTTTAGCCTGGCTTTCTGAAAAAAAGGTCATATATGTATTTAAATTTTCTCAATTAGTTTTGATACTGTTGGCCATTTTCAACCAAATTTGATAGACAAATATAAATGCCAAGATAACTTATCTCTTTTAAATTTCATAAAATACGTTGAGTTGCTAGAGAGGAAGGGTGCAAGTTAGTGTTCTTGACAAAAAGGAGGAGAGCTTGGCTTATATAAATTATTTTAAATAATAAGTATCTAGATGGTCAGTATTGGCAGGATGCTAGGTTAGCCATTCAGATGTTCTCTTGCTTTAATTTAAGATATCAGAATTAAAATGATAAAAAGCTAGTTTTTTTTTTTCAGTGAGGTGGAGTAAATGACATTTTAGGAGAAACTAACTCTTGTTAGGTTTGAAAAAAATTGTTTCCCTCACCCCTTTTTTTTTTTTTTTTTTTTTTTTTTTTTTTTTTCTCTCTCTTTTTTTTTTTCTCTAGTCTCCTTAAATTGCTTTCAAGGCCATTTAACCAATTAACACATTTTGATACCCCTACTTTTCAGCTGGGTTTCCTAAGCAATCCTGTGACATGTTGGCTCATCTCAGTGCCTTTTAATATGATGGAATTAATGTATTAAACTATGGACCTGTATATAACAATTAAATTAACATCATATATGAGAGATTCTCCAGAGTAGCTAAATAAAATAGAACAGAACTGAAACTACGTTTCCTTTTTTGCATTAACCTAAAAAAAAAAAAATACTGGCTTGTAGTGTTATATCACCATACTTCCATGTAATTATTTTGAAGCATATAAAACAAAACCTCCTACAGTTGCAACAGTTTAAACTGTGCTACTGCTAAAAGTATGAAAATGTAACTGTTTTCTGGAATCTGTGCATTTCCAAGGCAAGTGGCCAGTATTACTTATTTGATAACTCAATGGGAAGTGTTAGAGAAAAATGGAGTACCTTTTTTCCCCCTCTTGCATTATTTGGTTTAGAAGTATTTTCCTATTAGCGATAACTTATCTGTGTTCTATCTCACTTCTCTGTCTTTCTCTTTTTTCTTTGTTCTTTTTTGTTTATTTGTTTTAATAAAAATGCACATTGGTGCTCACTTGTAGTGTTTTCTCCAAGGCTCTCTTTCTACTCCTTATTTGTTGCTCCTGCCATATGTCCTGTCTCTGTTAATCTTTTTTTTTTTTTTTTTTTTTTTTTTTTCCTTTTTTTTTTTTTTTTTTTTTTTTTTTTTTTTTTTTTTTTTTTTTTAGCTGAACTATTACAGACATTTCTTGTTTGTTTGTTTACTGATACAACATGTAGCATAGTCAGCCTGTAGTGTGTGGCAGACATGAAGGCATGATGGTAATAAAGCAATTATTACTGTGTTATTAGTTTAAAAAAAATTATTAGTCTGGATTGACCTTTCATCTTACCTGTTGCATGCATTACTGTGAATTAATTACTTTGCTCTCCCTGTAAAACTTGTACTCAATGCTCTCACAAAATATTCACTTATGGTTTTCTCAAGTTGTTCCTGGGGTTTATCTCAGTATGGGCAGATCTACATGCAGATGCAATTCCTTGCATAATGGCAGTGATTCAGCAGAGTAAATCCAGGTTAGGAGCTGCAATGGCAGATGAATAGTTGTGTGTGCTGCTTTTGAAGAGGTCTCATGACAAATTACATGGTCAGTACAGGGAATTCTGACTTAAGCATAGCTGCAGAAGTTAACCTTCTGAAGAACTGTACTGTCCTAATTATTTTAAAATTCAAAACTTGGTAAAGTAGGTCACAATTGATGTGATATTAATCTGTAATAGTGAATATTCTAGGCACATATTTTCATGAATATCAGAGACATCAATGGTGGAATTTATTTTTAAACATAATTCTGCTGTTAAAATAAAAATGGCAAATGCCTGAGACCAAGCTTCCTTGAGAAGATTCCCCAGTGCTCCATGGTGAGCATTTGCTTTTTGCCATCTGCTATATTCTGTGTTTGTCAACACATATATGCTTAGCATCTTGAGTGAACAGGCAGATGTAAATTTCCTGGGCTAAAGAGAGTTGGAGATCTTGCCATATGTCATCCAAAAGAAATCTAAGTTAGCAGATAAATAGTCTATTTTTAAAAGAAAATCAAACTTTTGTGTGTACTGGTGTGTTGGTGGGTTTTTTGTTTTGGTTTGGTTTTTTGTTTGTTTTTTTCAGTGTGTAGTGGCTTGTGCTTTGTTTCTAAATGTGTAAAATTAACAGCGGGTAAAATTAGAGTAACAAGAGTAGGTGTTAAAGTAATTGTACCATCTTATTATTGCTACAGTTTTTATGTTCTGGTCTAGGATTTTGTGGTCAAAATGTGAGCTGCTGGATTGTTTTCACATTGTAGCTATTCTTTATAGAAAGTCACCAAACATATAAGCTTTGTCTTACTGAAAATCAGGTGTCTGTTCATGTTGATGCTGATGATATTGTATTTTTCGACTGGAAAAAAAATTGCTCTGCAGGAAAATTATATGCTGCTGTTACGATACATACCCTAATCTTAAAGAAAATCCATGTAATTTGAGCATGGAGTGTTCAAGATGCTCTTATTTTCAATATGGAAAGGAGATAAAATGTGCCACTTAACATATTGGTACAAAGATTAGCTTTTGATCAGAAGGGGTGGTGTGTGTACATAAATACAAACAGGATGTTAAGATGATCACTTGTTCTTTTTGAAAGAACAGAAAATTTGAGAATAGCATCAGATATATGAGAGAATGACTGTCAGCAACATTAAGAAGGACATTAATAGAAGTTTAATTTAGTGAAACAAAATAATTTCAGGGGGAGATTGTTCAACTTGAGCTTGTGTAGAGGAAAGACATCTGTCTCTCTGGAGAATAAAAACACACTGAATTGTAACAGGATTATATGCACAACTACATTTTTATAAGCAATACAGTGGAGGTCATGTATGTAAAGTTTCAAACTAAATTCAGTGTTACTCCTTGAAAATTCCCGCAATCCGAGGACTCTTTTGATGCTGAATTTAAGTTGAGAATTTGATGTCCATCAATGAAAACACTTTGAGGTATGGTGTGTCAGCAGTCTTACAATAATGATTTTCATAAAGAAGATTGTCGTTAGGAGGTAAACTATGTCTACTTATTTTATGATTTTTTTTAGTATCCTTCTGCAGATGTTTCTTTTTTTATTTTTTAATTTATATGACAGTATATTTTCATTTATATGACAGTATATTTTTTGAGATACTTAGAAGATTAGCATGCTTCTCTAACTCTAGCTGAGGTAGCTGGCAGAAAACAAATTTTGCAATTTGACACTGTAAATAGAAGAACAAGTTTAGTGCAACCTAGTTATAGCTGATGGAATTTAATGTAATTGCAACAGAGAAAAATACTAAGTTTGATACAAAGGAGGATTTTCTTTTTAGATTTGCTTTACTGTGAGTGACTCTAGTAAAGTACAAGTGGGGATCTTGCAAAACTCATCATTAATTTATGTAGCCTCTAAAGGAACCTCAGTATTCCAGACTAGTTCAAAGAGCTTGATTAGCTAGATCATGGTCATGCTGCTGTTCCTGCTACTGTTTCAGCTATGGGATTTTTTTGTTTAATTCTTTCACTCGATAACTTTTTCTTATTCCAGAAGAGAGCATTGTCATGATAACAGTCAGAAAAGAGATTTTCCCTGGCAATGAACATGCTATGATAATAGGAACTTCTGCTAATCTGAATGGTAGCAGAAATTTATTATATATGTCACGATAACAGTTAAAAAGCCAAACGTTCTGGAGGTGCATTATGCCACCCCATACAGTGATGCAGACTGCCACGTCTGAGCAAAAGCTCTTGCTTGCTCTGCTGGAGCGGTGTGAAGATGTGGTGCAGGCTGCAGTTGGTCTGTGAGCCTTACATGTTCTCATTAGGGCGACTGACCAATGAGAGCATATGTCTGACATGATTAGGCAGCTGCCTAATCAAGCCAAGTGCTGTGGTAACCAATTAGTGCTTTGGTTGGTCAGCAACCAGCTGGGAGGGCTACACTGGGCACATGTCCTAGGCATGGACAGGCTCAGAAAAGTGTCCTGATTCTCAGAAGTGAGGGGAGGTAGGGAAGGTCATGGCAGTAGCTGCAGGAAGGAAGAAAGAAGGGGTACAGTGAGGTATCCCAGTAAGAAAAGGGGAACATGATAATACTGGGTTGTGGAGTCTGCAGTACTCACTTGAAGTGGGTTTCTACCATGTCTTGATATATATGGAATTTTTTGTTTGTTTACCCAAGTTGTTATTATTTGGGTAAAAATGAAAACTTTTTACTTGATTTTTAAGAGCTATTTTTAACAATTGAACAATGTAAATATATCTGTAGAAGAATTATTTTTAACATCTGTATCAGAATATGATAAAATATATATGGCATCACAAATGGCATAGTTTTTATATGGTGTGCTTTCTACCATCAATTAATGTCGTTCCTTGATCAGAAACAGAGGTTCCCGTATTATTATGTAGTAAACCATAAAGCCTAGTGCTTTAGGATTAAATTATCTGTGCATGATTCTATCCTATGTTTAAAATATGTAATATAAGTGTTATGGAAACAAATAAAAGCAGCATTTTAGCTAAGACTTTTCTTTTTTCTGAATTTGAGGAGAAAGATTAAATACTAACTAGTGAACGTTTTGAGGGAAGACTGAGCAAGCATTCCTTTTTAAAATAAAGAAGTCCTTGTCTTTTGTCATAGTTGGCTATCAATTAATTTCCTATTGCTAAAGAAAAACCATACACAGTACAGGTTTTGTATGATTATCTCAGTGTACATATGCCTTCTGCAAATAATGTTATTGAAATTCAAGTAATGAAAACCTTGGATTATTCTTCCACAGTTACTCATCTACCCTAGGCAATGGCTTTCATCTACATCTATGACTATTCCTTCCTTAAATGAGGAAGTTCTGTAAAGACTAAGGCTGTATATATTAAGTGTTAAATAGAGTGCTTAAATGTCAATGGCAATTTAATCAATTTAATCAAAAGATCAATATTAAAATTGAGGTAAATGATCGGAGTTCATTGTTTTCATGTAATTTCCTTGAGTCATCTACGAAGTATGTATTTTAGTGTTTATAAAGGCACATTGTCAAAATTGTCTCTGCACATGGAGAACAGAATACCAACCTCAGATGTTAATTGTTAATTTACCTCAAGCAAGTAAACAATACGGAAATGAGTATTTCCTTCAAGTGTCAGTAAATCTAACCCAAACTTGATGCAAAGCACATGATACTATATGGATTATGATTTTTTTTTGTCACTGTGGCTATGAAACTTTTTAATAACTGAGTGCTTGTTTTAATTTATTATATATTTATTTGTATATACCGGTGTGATATCGATGGAATAGAGGAGTGCTTTCAGCAATATTCATGGCATTTTCCATGGCCTCTGACTGGAAGGGCTGAGACTTTTCAAGATGTTTTAGATGTATTGGCACTGCCTAAGATATGAAGGTGTAGTCTGTACTTCGTTTTTTTCGGATATATGTGTTTACTTTTGTGTGTCTCTGGTTAAGCTGCTTTATGAAAGGTATATGGTGTATAATCTGCAATTATTTCTTTTTGTAGCAGGAACTGGAGTGTTTTCAAGTAATAGACTTATGGAGTTATGTTGACTGAAGTGGACACCCACTATCAATTCTTAAGAACAATAAGAGAGTGGGAGGACCAGAGAAATACCCAGTACAGTAGCATCATGATAAAATTGCATTAGAAAAGGATTTCAGTCATATATGATGTGGGTTTTGGGAGGATTTTTTTTTTTCATCTGGATGTGCTCTAAATACCTGAAGTCGCAGAAAGTATTGCCTTATAGTAGCAGCAATAGCGACAATGATACATGTAATATTTCTGTTCTGATAGTTCCTATTTGTTGCAAGAGAAACTGGAAGCCTGTTGTGCTGAATTAGTTGTGTACTACTGATTATGTGTGCCCTGAAGGTATGGAAAAGAGAAGTAACCTACATTTAAAAAAAAAAAAAAAAAATTAGTTGGACATCATAAAAAGAGCTCAGTTTGATACTTGTCTTACAATTTTGGATTATGGTAGACTGGAAGGAGGAAAAAGGGAAACGGATGGATGCAGTTTCCACTACCTAGTTGAGGTTACTACTTTGCCTGCTAACTTCAGGCAATTCAGTGAACGTGTTGAAAGGATTGATTATGGGATAGCAAAGCAGGTTTGAAATCTGGATCACTCTTTCTATGGAAGTGAGCAAGTTTCAGAGCAAGTGCTTTGTTGCAAAATCATTGAAATAAAAAGCACTGGCAAAGTAATTGTGTCTTGTGCTAAATTATAAACATAAAGCCACAAATTTCTTCTCTTCCCTTCCCTTCTCTTCCCTTCCCCACCCCCCCAGATTCTTGTGGTAGGAAGCTCTTCAATATTGTGTTAGTTACTTAGTAGGGGTTAGTCTACAAAAATATAAACAAGTGTTACCGTGACAGTGAATGTCCTCATACATAAGTATGGCTATCCAAAAGAAATATATATTAAACATTTCTGATACCTTTGCAAATAAAACATTTGAAGTCTTGCAAGTGAACTTGCATCTTGTTTTATTTATGTGTCAAAGAGGGTATGAGTACATCAGTCTACTTCAGAAAGCTTACAGGGGAGGAAAAAATGAGACAAATCTTAAAAACAGCAATAAACTTACCTTGTTTTGATCTCCATGTTGCATAATCCTGGTGTAGTGCAAAGAAACAATGAAGTACTTTAAGCTTCTAGTAAGCATTAGGTGGCAGTAGTGTGTTGTATTTGGCAACTGCTTTGTGGGATTTTTTTGTATCTTCCACAATATTTATTGAATTGTAATAAATGGAGAAAAAATATTTTTTAGGTTGTTTATAAAATACTGATCTAGGGTTGTTCTGGCTGTATGTGACTGTAAAGGCAGCTGTTGTTTGGACTTTTCTTGTACATGTAGATGTAATTAGAATACTGTTGGTTTTGGACAACACTCATTATTTGCTTTCGTATGCAAGCAACCTAACAGTGATAAGATAGCTGCAAATATTCTGATGAGATGTATATTATTAGTGGTTAAATTTTTTAAAATTTTTAGTCTTCTTCATGAGCTGTTAACGTTTTTAAAGTTAACATTGCCTGTTAGATTAAATATTGTCTTATTTTTATGTGCTTTTTTCATCTGTTTGTTTGCTTGCTTTATATGCATAAGGAAAAAAACAGTAGACTTAGACTCAAGAAAATGTTGGCAGGAGTATAATTAACCTTTAAGCATAGAGTTTCTATTGTTGCTGCAGGTCTGGTTCAAGATGAATGGTAGTAGAGTTAACTTGGGGCCTATTGGAGGTCCTCCCTTGCCAACTCCCACCCTATCCTTGCTTCTCGCAGGTAAAGGAGCTCAAGGAATTTAGAATTAGGGTTGCATTGTATTAATTTGGCAGAATGATCAATTAATAGGAGTATGAAAGTGTTGACAGAACATGCTATCTCATTAGTACCTGACGAACCACATAGGCCACAGCAGAGAGTGTAATGTTGCTTCAGGATGGTTGCATGCAAGACATTGCTGTCCAAAGTGAAGGCTGTAATAAAGCTTGAAATTATATTGATATATATATATTTCTAGTTAGTCCTAGTGAAGGAAGTCCTCACTGCTGAACACTTTCCTTGTGAAACTGCAGAAAGCTGAGGATACTTTTCTCTTGACAGAGAAATAAGTATTGAGCCTTTGTTTTGTAGGAGTCTTGTTCTTAAAAGACGCATAGGCTTTCATTTGCATTGTGTTTTTTTGTGAGGTGATTGTCAAAATAGATTAAATTTTAAATTCTATAATTTTATTTGTCCTGCTTCAGAGTAATAAGAAAGACCAGTAAGATTTTTGACAGCCTATGTGATAGGAAGGCAACTAGAATAATTTCAAGTTGAAAGCAGGTAGCACCACAAGGCTTTGAGTTTTGACTGTAACTGGTCTTTTATTAATTATTTGTAATAGTTTTTCTGTGGAAAATGGAGTAGCTTGGAATTAAAAAGCCCTTTGAGTCTTTCAAGATTTATTCAGATACTGATAATTCATTCATATGTCTAAATATATTGATAATTCTTATTGCTTATTCAGAAATTCTCCTTTTTCCACACAGCAGGAGAAAAAAACTGTTCTAAAGGAAACATTTTTTCAAAATTAATATATTTTCTCTATCAATTTAAGCTTCTCCCTTTTTTCTCTGAAATAAAACACTTTCCTTTATAGAGTTATAATCAAAAGTGCCTTATGTATTGATTATTGTAGAGTATTTAATTTTATTTATTTTTATGTTGACCTCATTTAATGATTTCACATGGTACAGTTGGAAAATGGCTTCTTTCTCTGACCTTCCAGGTAGTGCCACATGGTGGGGACCAAGTGCATGTTTGTTACCTTTTTACTTGACCAGCACAGGTGGCTAATGTATGTGCCTCTTTTAGTTTCTTGAAATTTCACATTCCAATTTAATGAACAATTTTATAACTTACAGAGTATGAAGGACTCACTTTTTTCATATAAATCCATTATAAAAGAGATTCTGCAAGAAGAAACAGATTTCAATCCTAAAGCAGTAGCAGCTAGTTTGCATAGGTTCTGTGCATTTGGATTTGGTGTGCTTTAACTTTAAATATAATTACGTAGTTGTTGCATGTTCTGTTTCATTATGGGTTTCTTTTTCATGCAGTGTCCAACAGTGAAACTGTTCAGCTTTGTATTTCTGTGCTCTATTCACTAGTCTGGAACGTTCAGTAAATACTGAATAATTTAATTAAAAATATTGGCAAAAGCCTTATAATGGCATAGTATAGATTTGGATATTAGCAATTTTTTTTTTTTTTTTTTTTTTGGGGGGGGGGGGAGGGGAGGAGGAGGATGGAATAGGGAGGGCCCACCACTTTTCTTTATTGTTTTAGGCGTAGCTGTAGAACTCCAAATACACAAACTTAATGTCTTGGATAGTTCTAAACGTAAATTTATTGAGCCTTGAGACTGATGGAGAGAACATGCCTGGTTTTGTAATAATATCATGAAATCTGAGGCCTTGACTAGCACACTTTAAACTGCCTGAGGATATAGATTTCGTGGAAGATACCTGCTGTCAGAAACTTGAAGTCAGTGGGAACTTTGTCACGGAGACAAGACTTTTGCACTAGCTATGATGCTGGTCTCTCAGGTTCCTAATCTGCAACATGCGACTTTCAGATAGGTAGTTCTGGATCAAAGTATTATAAGCAACAAAACATTTCATTTTTCAAATGTATTTTTGGGAAGGAGTCATGCTGCTCTGATCTTACATGTCCAAACTTCATTGCAAAGCTTTGGGAATCACTAGTTTTCTGTGAGTAAAGAAAATTGAGTACATATACTCAGAATGCCAGCCTACTGTATTGTTTTGATTCTTGACGTGTTTTTGGTTTCTTAAATTTTTACAGATGTGATTTAAACATTGTGGTCACATGGCCAGATTACAGAATCTCTTTTCAGGAGTTTCTTTCTTAAAATGTATGATGTATAGATAGTGAGAGAAATTAATTATATGACCCAATCAAGCCCATCTTTAAAATTTTATTTCTGTTAATTTGTGGTCATTTGGTCAGATCTACGCAGATTTTTGTTGTTGGTTTGAATCTAGCCAGAGCTGATTGTGTCTTAATTGCTACCACAGAACAACCATTTGGCCTATGTGAAATGAGTATTGACATTCCCAGTGGATGACTGTCTGCCTTGCAGAAGGTACAAACAAAGTTTTCATTAATTGGTCCCTTTGTTGGTGTTTATGGAAGAGAGGCCAAAAGCTGCATATGAACAGACACTCTATGTCAAAGGTGAGATTTACTGGCAAGGCTGGTAAGGAAACTGGTACATACATTGTAAGCAAGGGGAAAGGACTTTACTGCAAAGAACAGCCAGCCTGGCATTAAATATACTCAGATTTTTAAAAAGGCAAGGAAATGTAACAAGAATTCACAGACTACAGTTGGAAATTAAATAGGACAAAACTGGTTAATATTATGCTTCTTTAATGTTGATTGTCTTTCAGGGTTGTTTTAATATGATGTGAAGTGTTACAGTGAACTCTGTGGTCTACAGACAAATTTGCATGGATCTATGAATGCTTCTGTCAGATGAGAACATATGACAGTTTTTTTGTGTCCTGACCTCATTAGCTTAACCTGTATATTATAACAAGCACAATTGAAAATGTATAAAGATTGCATAAAACATTCATGTAGAAAATATTTGAAAATGTAGTTTGCGGTTTTGATATAGTTATGTTCATGTTATCACCTGCATTTTGGCTTATTGTCTTGTTAAAAGACCTGAACTTTATTATATTTCAGGGTATATACTAGTAGTGATGTGCATTTGTCATTTAGCACAGCACACTATCTTGTTGCTAAGCTTTGTGTATACCAAGACTTTGTGTCAGGCTGTCTCTGTTTGCCCAGTTATGCCCCTCTTGTCTTAAAAATAATTTACTGTTGTTATTATGGAGAATGAAATATTAGGTGTGACTTATCAAAATGTTGTATAGGTCCTTGAGAGAGAATTCTGACTCTGAGATGGGAATATGTTGGCACTATATTCAGTTTTTGGTACAGGAATATATTATGATAGAACCCTTAAATACTGATAATGAGGTTTTAAAAGGACTCTAACTTGTGCAATTCCAGTCAGTAGGCACAATTTCATTCTATTGGATTTCTAGCCATAGAATTTGTCATATTTGGGAACAGTCGTGGCTTGGGTTACTCTCTCATGCAAACCATTTCCATCTTTCCTTCCCTCACATTCTTTTCCACTTCTAACAGCCTGTTATCTATTTCCTCTCTTCTCCCCTTGCTGTCATTCATCCAACTCCTCTATCAGCAGAAATGGATGTCACTGATGCTTGCTGCTGTTTTGTCATAGTATCACATCCTTATCTATGATTATTTCCATTTTTGTGATGGTAATCCAGCAAGCCCTTTAAATGTATGCTTTCTACCTTCTGCCTCTTTTGTCTGCACTGTTGATCTGATTCTGTCCTTCATCAAAAATGGTAGCTTCATCAGATGACTAAGAACTGTCTCTTCTGCAATGTTTGATTTGAGTCCCTCCTCCTTGACCATTACGTAATATCTTTCATTACTGCTTGCTTGTTTGTTTCTTTCAAATATAAATTCAGGTTGTTTTACAAATTCCAAGGGGTATTCCAGTGTAGGAAAAGCTTTATGGTCTCCGGTCTACTTTTGTCTTAGTTCTGACCTTTTAATAGTAATAGAGAAAGTAAATGGATAATTCGTACTTTTGTAAAAATCTTCCTCTGTCTGCATTATATTAAACAGGTTCTAAATTCATTGTAACTATTATTGTATGTCTAACATAGGGAAATTGGAAAAGGATGAAAAAATACAAAGAGATACAAAGGTGAGACGTATTTATGATTTGAATTTAGTCATTAAAGGTAGACCCTGCAAAAGTGCAGGAGTACTCGAATGCAGGTAAGTAATAGTGTTGAAGTTTTAGGGCATGGGGCACTTGGAACCTGAAAAAAAAATCAAAATAATAATCAAAAAAAGGTTTGCATTTAGATCTAATCAGATTTAATTTGATTTGTTCAAGTGATTCCCTGGCAAAAGTATAGATAATTTCTATGTTTAAAATGTCCTTTAATTTGATGATCTAGTTATACAATAGCAAATTTCTAAACTATTGTTAACTTGGTGGTCCTTTTGGCTCATGGTATTAAATCCAGGATAGTCATATCACCTTTTTTTTAGGAAAAAACCCTCTATTTTTACTTTTCAATTTTAGAGCCTGGATAATAATTTGCCTTGGAAAAAAAATTGGAAGATGAATAATAAAAATTGAAAAGTCCGAAACTTCTTTGAAATTAGTGTCTTGGGAAAGAGATGATAAGATTCAATGTGGTTGTGTGGATCATTTTCTTTTAATGCTACTTTTCATTTTCTGTAGAATGTTTTCCAAGTGTTTGACAGCTCAGCCTGAAATACTGAAAAGTAGGGCAGGCAAAGCCATGGCAAATCAGTAGAGTACTCCATATTTCATCTTTAGAATCACTTAACGTAGATATACTTCAGTCATAAAGAATGGAAAAATATTTTTTTACATACAATCACTTAAATCTGTAATTTTAAGTTTTACAGATACCAACTCACTTAATATTTTAATAAATCAGAGCCTTTTTTCATATTTTAAATTAGACAAGAGCAAAACCAGTAGTATTTAAAGCAACCTGTTTTTCAATAAGGAATTGGGGTTTTTTTTTTTTTTTTTTTAAGTTGAATATCTTTATACACAGGGCAAAATGCATCACAGTAATGTTTTAAGTAACTATAAATGGAAATAGGAGGTTTTTTACCTTCTCTTCTAAGTATCATTCCTTTCGATTTGTTATGTGGAAAAGTAGTCACTAAGTAAAAGTTTAATTATAGAGAGTTGTTCAGTTATTTATTCCACAATTAAGTGAGAGATTTCAAATTTAGTGTAAAATCAATGTCTGTATGCTTACCTCTCCTTCACCAATAATGTCTTGTATTAAGTTAAGTCTCACTGGGTAGGTATTAATTTCTTTTGAGGAATAATTTCATTAGCACCAGTAAGAACTCTGTGCATTAAATTGATTTTACTAGAGGTTTTTAGCTTGCTAATTTAAATTTGATTAAAATCAATCAACCCTCTTGCATTTATTGCATAAAGTTATGCAACTTGTATAAGTGTTAGGAGGATAGGGACTTTAAAGTGTCACTTCTCTCTTGCTCGATTTGCTCAACCAGTATATATAGGGCAGTTTTTGGAATGAAGGTTCTTCAGGTCTGTTGGTATGTCTTTTGAGGTTTAATACCATTAGAGTGGTTGACCAAATGGTCCTTAACTTCTGCATAGTTCAGGATTTACTTTTGCAAATCATGAAGTGCCGAAGGGACCACTCTTCAGAAAAGAGAAGGAAGAGATTATGAAGGTAGCAGTTGGCAGCAGCCCACTATATAAACAACATCGGTGAACACTGTCTATCTTCTACACAATAGAAGAAAAATATCAGTATTGTCTAGAGAGAAAGCACCCCAAGAGGTCATAAAGCATAATTGGAGTGGTGTTTAACAGTAGAAGTCTTTTATGGCTGATTGTGAAACGAAGGCAACAGTTAGTAGCTGTTAATTTGCAAGTGTTGGGTAATAATGAAATGCCAGAATCAGTGAGAAGGTAACAGAGAAGTAGAAAGTTTGGGATCCCATCAATATATGGTGGACCCTAAATAATTTTCAGAGCAAGATTATAAGCTGTTTAATTGGTGAATTCAACATATAATACCTTTCTGGTAACTGGGACATAAGAAGTTTTCTTGCTTGCTTCCTTGTTTTGGATTTTATAATAGCTACTAAAGACAGTAAATTAACATAATATAATTAATTTCCCTGCATTCTCAAAATGTTTTGTGAATGTTTTCCAAAGATTCAGATATTTATATAACCAGAGATATAATTCAGACTATTTCAGAATATGTTTGCTAATTGGTGTACCCTAATGGCTGAAAGGTACAGAGAGTATTTAAAAACTTAAGCTAGTCAAAGTTAAATACCATCAAGCAGATATTCTGGAAAGGTAAAATAAGAAATGATATTATGATTGAAAAATATATGAATCTGAACTTGTATTAGTCTGTTTCTGTTCAGCATTAAAGATGTGAATCAGTCTTCTAGTTTTACTGTTTAACTAGGTTTTTAATTTGAACTTTGAATTTTGAGGTTTTTTTTTTTCCAGAGATTGTCAGAGATTGTGAAAATGTGAAAAGAAATTTTAACCTTTAAATAAAGAGGTAGTATCTTTAAGAGATATTGAGGTCATGTGATATTTGTGACAAACATCAGGGGTGTTAGTGATCTTGTATGTATAAGGTATGTTTTTATAGCTAAAAGATAAACTGATATATTTCCACTTTGAATTTTTTAACTACTGCCTTTTTTCAGACCACTTCTTAATGCTGACAGTAACTACAAAGCATCATATACTTGAAAGCAATACAAATTTCAGACAGCTTTCAACAATGAAAATAAGCTAGCAAATTTCTACTATTACAGATATAAAAAAGGAAAGCTAGATTTGGCGTAACATCTTTTTCCTTTCTCTCCTCCCTCTGTCATATTCAGATAAACATCTTTAGTAAAGTCCTATTAAGTAGTAGCAGTAGTAGTAGTTAGCAAAGAATACTATATATTTTATATGCCTCTATATGTCTATATAGATAAATGTAACAGTGTATCTGATCTGTAATATCCACCATCTTCATCTATCTGTGAAATAGACACACAACTTAATTCCTTGGAAAGGATTTTCTGAAAATTCATGTCTATACTATTTAAGTTATATGAATGAAAGGCATTAAAAATGAAACATTATGTAATATACAGCTTAAAAAGCTGTATGTTACAACATACTGTATTTCTATACGCTCATATGATCTGCAACATGTTGACTTGCTGACTGATCTGCCTGAAAAAGCGTTGTTGCAAACTCAGAAAGAATAACAACTGAAAGGTTTGGAAGTCAACAAAATTAAAACAACTGAAAATTATCACAATAATAATAATAAAAAACCAGGCTAACCGTGTTTGCAAACTTCTGGCTAATTCCTGAGTGCTGACTGATGTGGGTGGGTGTGTTATTCTGAAACTTTTAAGCAAAACCCTGAAATCTTACTCTGGCAGAATGCAAGGGAGTAGATGATCTCTTGTAGGCCTGTCCATCCTCACCATCCCTGACTCACAGGTAAAAAGACCGAAAAAGGAGTTTTGAAAATCAATTTGTGTAGTGCTTCTGTACCGGGTCTTGAACGTAAATACCTACTTGCCTATCTCTAAGACAAAAAAAAACATATAGGAACTGACTATCCTGTTGATAGGAATCAACATGTCACACTTGACCTTCTATTCTACTTGCACTTGTAAAAATACCACAAGTTGAATATTCTTGCCACAAAAAGCTGAAGATTATAGACATAAACAAAAGGTAATATGCACAAAGACACAAAACGGTGAAAGCGTTAGTACGGTTGTGGTGTACAGGCAGTTTCTCCAGGCTTTCCTGGGATATCCTTTCCAAGAAAGTGACCATGCCACAGACATCATGAGAAAACACAGTACAACTTCCTTTAAAACTTAGTAAGGGGAGATGGAAACATGGATCAGTTGAGGTAGGAGAGAATAGTAAGAAGACTAATGACACAGTCAAAGCATCATGCTAAGAATTCATTATTTTGGTGTAGCTTTCTGAGTGAATATGAGTGGAAAGATTGCATTTGTCAAGACATGATACATAAGAGCTCAGTTAAAAAGCTTAGTTGTATGGAAGGAATTACTGCAGTTTTAAAATATCATGCATAAAGAGCCAGGAAGATTTAAATATGGCCTAACTGCAGTAATGCGGCTGTAAATAGTGCCCAGGTGACAAGTATGAATGATACTTTTGAAGATAATTTGAACAATTATTGAGAAACAAGATTGCAGGAGACATTGGGTGGCTCTAACAGTTTGAGTAACAACTTATAACTGGATGCACAGGAGGAGACACAAGCTAATAATTTAGGGTACAGCATGATGGGTTGAACAGAGAAAAGACTTGTCAGTTTTCATTAGGGAGCTTGTACCCATTTGCAGCTGAGATTAACCTAATTCAGAAATAAGGCTGACAGGAAAAGAGGAAGAGATCAGAAACTTCTTTCACATTTACCTCCTTTAAACCAAATCAGAACTCCCTGGCTCATTCCTCTGAAGAACATGCTAGAGAGATGGAGGGTGTACGAAAACCAAGGATTGATGAAGACATCAAGAGAAGGAACGTGGTTGGCAGTATCTGAAATTGATACAGACAAAATATAAACTGCAGATATTATTACGTTAGTTCAAGCTTTGGCAAGGTGTTTAGTGCAGTTGACGTCTGTGCTGCCTGAAACGGGGTCTAAAACAACTAAACAGATGCCCCGATGCTTCATTTGTTGTCTTGGAGGAGAAAGAAGAGAGAAGCCCAACAGAAAAAGAGAGAATGTTTTTATCAAGCAGAAGCAAATGTATCTTGTTTCTCTTCTTCAGTAGTAGATCCCTCTATAAGATTGGTAACTAACCATAGTTACCGTTGGTAACTAACTATATTGGTAACTAACATAGATCCCTAAAATACTTGGGGTGGATCAAAGTTTTTATTATTGAAAAAATATTTCACAAATTCTAATGTGTGGGTTTTTTTTTTTTAGTTGCTCTGAGGTGTAGTTGGTGGATGCATGCATCAAATGTACTTTAAGTAGTATGGCTAGAAGGAAACCATGTAAGTCTTTAATGCAGTCTAACAATTTCTGACTGGTACTAAGCATTGGTTAAAGAAATTACCTTTCACAACTGAGGTCCACAATCAGGCTGCAATGTTTCAAAATGCTGTTAAAAAATGGAAGGCAATTGGAAAATTCATGCTTTCATAGAAACAGCCTAAAATCAAATAGTTTAAGTAGTTGTTTCATTCAGTGCATGCTGTCAGAGTATGTTGTGAATTTAGTGTCTCCCAAATAAAGGTATAATTACTCATTTCTTTTTTAGCTGTATAGAATACAATGATTAAAGACTGTGACTAAAATTCGTTGACTTATTTATACCTAAGAATTTTGTCTTTCTTATTTGAGGAGGTCAAAAAGGGGTATCTACAAGATAAGCCTCAGCTCGCAGCTGCACTTCAGCCATCTTTTCAATAAGCTACATTCTAGTCCTCAGTCTTGCAGATACATTAGTTTTACATGGTAAAAATGGATATGAAGAAAATTGAGGCCAGAGATTAATCTTCTGCTTGTAGGATCCGTTTGCTTGTTGTTTGGGGGATTTATCCAGATAATACTTATTAGTGCCATTGATAGTTGCATGTGTCAGTGAGCAAAGAGACTCCGCTAAAAGTGGCACTTTTGAATTCTGATGTTTAATTTCTAAAGCTAATTACAAACTAAAAGGAGTTCAGATTATGAGAAATTTACTCAAGCGCTTGTGGAACTGGCGTTCCTGGTAAAATTAAGGGTCCAAAGTGGTGCTAGTTTGAAAGATCAAAAATTAAATCTCCAGAATGTGTGATATCCTGGTTTATGATACAGAACAGTGGATCTTAGGCTGTCACAGCTGTCTCATCTTACATATTGTTTTCTGATGCTTCATCTTTTGTGCTGGATATTTAAAATTCAAACAAACAAACAAAAAAAAGCATGAACATGAATTAAACTCATAGGAAGATGGAACTTTTAAGATTACTTTTCAGTAGACATTAGATCCAAAAATCAGAATAGTGAGTTCAATATCAGTACTGCAATTGGTAAAAAAAAAAAAAAAAAAAAAATCCATTTTAATTTTGCCTGTGTAATGTGTGTGTTCTTGTAGCAATGTCCTTGAATAACCATTTCTTAACTAAAATGACACAATTCTGTAGCCAGTGATCCATGACTTTAAATATTTGGAAGGGCTATTGATTCACTGAACTGAAAGAAATTAAAGAAATTAAAGATGCTGAGGCATATTTTCAAAAATAGATTTACATTTATTATGAACTATATTTGATCATGTGTATTCCTCTTGGTATTTAAATCAATAAAACAGGTGCACATAATCCAGCGTTCAGTTTATCTGTAATAGACTCCACTGAGCATCAGTGGCCTTGTTTAAATCAGCTACATGTTCCCTTTTGAAGAGAACTGCTTGCACCTACAGCAGCTCCTCTTGCTCCCATGTCGTAGTTCTCTGCATGTACCTATTTCTGTTTGTGTTAGTCATTCTCTCTAGGTAAATTGTCCATAAGACCAATGATTCCATCAGCAAATTATCCAGAAAATGCCGTCAGTGCACATGGTGACATTTGTGCCACTGGTGGCTTTGTTGCTCTTTCAGTGGTCTAATTAAATTGGCAGTAATCTCCTGTGCCCAATGTTGTTGTCTCCCTTTCTTTGGCACCTTGGTTCAGACCTTCTCCTTTTCTCCATCCTTTTAACTGAATATCAGATGCATTATTGATTGCTCTGCTTCCACCCTGCTCACTTCCACTCCCCTCAACTTTCTAAAATCTTTTTGTGATTGGCAGTATCACCCAGACAAGCAGAGCGCAGATGTGTCAGCGGGAGAAGTGGAGGAGCGCGTGCAGAGGTTCATCGAAATTGATCAAGCGTGGAAAATTCTAGGCAACGAAGAGACAAAAAAAGAGTATGACCTGCAGCAGCGCGGTAGGTTCCTGCCAGGGAGGCTGCAGTGGCAGCGGCTCTTCAAAGCGGGGTCTGGGCGCACTAGTTAGATGGAATTTTAAAATGCTGTTTATTGCTGAACCAAATGTTTCTTTCGCTCATGTCCTACTTTCAAATGTGGATACATTATTTAGAGCTTTTGCTGCACATACATTACTTAGTGAAAAAACTGAATTACTTCCCATAAAATATTAGATGGTAGTATTTCTAATAATTTTAATGAATATGAGAGTTAGACCAATTACACAATTTAGCCCCTTTTTACTATATTAGAGCAGCTTTACTAAGTGCTCTTATTTTCTTTAATTTAAGGCCTATGCTGTATTTTGTTACAGTCCTTTGGATAGAGATATTATGTAGTTTGTATCTCATGTTCAGTACATAAGGGTTTATAAGCACTTCAGAATCATTAAGGCAGATTATTTCTGTGTCTGTGTGTCAGGGTAGCTTTCATAATTCAGCTGTAATCTAAAGTTGCCTTCTTAAAGCAGGTTTGTAAATAATATTCCAATATAACACATTAACTAGGCAGCTCTAGCCTGCCTTTCTTTTTATACCTCTCAGAAAATAGCTTCTTAAAACAGTGACAGGCTGTTGTGAGAAAGAAAGGGGGGAAATGTAGGTCAGGTCTGTCACACATGGACTACCATTACATGAAGTGATAGGCTGTCTTTCTGCTGTGGCCTCGGGATAGGAGTCCCTCAGCCTTCCATTAGAACCTTCAATAAATGTATATCCACCCTACATGTTAATGGGGGGAGTCAATAATAGTGTATTGCCTGTGGGGAAAACACTCAGTCGCACTCTGCAGTAACACACTCGGGTCCGGCATTGACGTGTAGCCACCACCACTTTTGAATGTGTCTGATAAAAGCCCACTGTCTCTGCAGCTTGTTATTGAATTCACTGCCATTGTACATTGGCACACCATCAGCCCTTGCTCTCTTGTGCTGGTTTTTAACTCCTCTGCCGCTGCGGATACCAGGGCTTCGAGAGACAAAGGTTTAGTCATTCTAGCAGATACACAGCACTGCGGGATGAAAAGGAGGGTATAGAACTGTATATACCCAGTCTGAATTCTCCAGTTAAACAATCTTGTATTTCAGGCTTTGTGTGAGTTTGGAAAAGAAGGTGAGGGAAAGAGAATTACTGAGCATATAAAAAAGAAAAATATGGGGGAAAAAAAAGGATTTGGTGCTTATTTTTTTCTCTAATGTAAACATGTAAACAGATCATAATATGATAATTATTATCATGATGATTATCATGATGATTTATCATTTCAAGCTTATTAAAAAGATTTAATGGCAGAACAGGGATTTCTGCTGCCCTCTCATTTTGTTGTACTCTTTGCTTTGTGTCATCCATTCACTTTGTGTCATCACATAAAGTGTATCATCCATTTTCACAAACTACATATAAGCAGGAAAAAATGAAAAATTCCATTGAATATTTCATTCAAGTCCTTCACAGATGTAGTGACATTTACCTAAAGCTTAAATACTGAAGATGAAGTGTTAATTTTCTCAGGTCAACTTTATCTAATGAGGTCTAGAAAACTGCATCAAGAATTAATAACCTACTTTGTTTTTTCATGCTATTAAAGAATCTTAATATAAACTAGTTTCAGCAGAATTTATGCTATGATATTTTAGTGAGATTCTTTTGTGTCCAAATTATTTTTTTCTAAAGAGTCATCTCAAGACTGCAAAAGTACTTAGTAAAAAAGGGAAAACAAATAGTGCATTTGAATGTTCCTTTGACACTGCACTGTGTATTTGGAAGATGGGATACATGTTCATATAGAAGGTCCTGTTCACAGAGGGCCCAGTGTTTTAACCTGGGCAAAACATGTAACATATATATGCAGTGTTGCTGGATTCCTTGCAGCAGCTGAATGATGGTTGTCTGACTGCTGCCAAGTTACTTCTGAAATCATGATTCCAGACAAATGCATCGGCACTGCTGTGAAGACTCACAGGAACAAAGGAACCAAGACAGTGGCTAAGGGAAACGGTGCAGAAAATAGAGCAGATAGCAAGATTTTTAAAGCCTAGGAAGCAAGAATCTGAGTGATGCCAGTGTGCGCACATGTGTGGCAGCCAGTCAGGAAGATGTCCTTTATACTGTCATGTTTTTTATCATTGCACAGGTTGCTTTTTTGTGTATATCTCATTGTATTAAGTAACGTTTAGCTCCTCAGCAAGGAAATTAGTGGCCAAAGAAGGGCACCATGGATTTTTTTTTTCTTGCATCATTGTGAATAACAAAATGCTTTCATCTTAAATAATTTTCTCTAAAGCTCTGCTACTAATTTGTTGTGCCTTCTGGACATAGTACTAAAAAGCCATAGACTAACATCCAACTGTTTATATAGAGGTTTGGCTCAGGTACTTTTCCAAACCTTCCTGGAAACTTTAAAAGAATTGCCTTTTTGGGAGGATGTTTTGTGGCTATTTTTTATAACTCCTTGTTTTGCCATATTGGTCATGACATAAGAATAGTCTTTCATCTTTTGCTTCCAGTCTCTGTGAAAAATCTAGGAGAGAGGAGAAAAGACCTATCACAGTTTAGTGAAGGGATGTTTTTCTTCAAATGATCTTCAGCTTAAAGATTTTCCATTTTTCATTCAGTATCCTAGTTAGAAAAAATTAATATGCAGTTACAAACTGTAAAAGCAGTCTGATAATAATTAACAAATGTTTTCCAGCAAGTTTAGCTCTGATACGATTTGATTTATATTTTTAGTATCAAAAATGATCTGGATCCTAAAAGTGTGATTTTGTTGCATATAAAAGAATAAACAATTTTTCATAGAATCAGAGAATCATATTAGGTTGGAAATCTCCTCTCTGTTAGATGACTTGTTCAGACTGTGTCCAGTCAAATCTTAAATATCTTCACAGACACAGATTACACAACTGCTCTGGGCAGTCTGTTTCAAATTCTTTAACCTAAAGTTTTCCTTATATCCATTCCAGTCAGAGTTTCCCTTTTGGCAACTTGTGCCTTTTGCTTCCTGTCCCTTCACTTTGTGCCTCAGAGAAGTCTTCTCTACTCCCTGCTGTTAGGTAGCTGTGGTCAATGATGTCCTCTTAACAACAGCAGGTCCCTCAGCCTCTCCCTCCGTGGTAGGTACCCCAGGCCTGAGTATGGTGATAGTCCACTGTACGCGCTCCAGGATGGGCAGCCCCAAACTGGACACAGTACTGGTTTTCTCCAAGGTATATGATTTTACATGCGATGATGGACACAGGTATCCATAAGGTTGGATTTGGAAGGGTCAGGGATGTAATCTTCAATGGACATTTCCCTATTTGAGCACAGGCCTCTTGTTGATTTTCAAGTTTTTAGTTTTATACTTAGAAAATTATTAAGGTGAAGTTTTCATATATGAATACATTTTTTTCAGGATTGTTTTCCCTTTTGGTCTTGCTTCACTTGTTACAGCCTGTAATTCTTGTTATCTAATTGGAATTTCCAATGCTTGAGCCATTACAATGCTCTTAGTAGCGAGCAGAAATATCTATTGAACACCTTGACTGCCACATCAGAAAAAAAAAAAAGAGAATGCAGCATACTTTAGTTCCTTGGTAAGACAGCTTATTCTTTACAGATACTTTAAAATAAAACTTTGGAGTGTGGCTGTGAAGTGACAGAACTGTGTGTCTGTCTCTAACCAGGCATTTTACAGTTCTAGACCCTCAACTAATGATGGAGCAAAAGCTCCTACCACAACTTGGTGGGTTTAACTTTAGTTTATAAGATTTGTGTTAAGAACATTCTTAACACAAAGTTTCTTTACAATTTTTAACAAAAGCAAGCATGGTTATTTTGAATTATGTAAAATATTCAAGAAACTCAAGTAAGTATTTAAAAAATAAATAGCCTATTGGGAAAATTAAACTTCCTATTCAGATTTTGAGTATTGTGATAAATGATTTTGTCTAATCTTTTTGAGACAGAGTAGATACTACAAACTGAATTTGTCCTGGCAATGTGTATCTTGAACTTTTTTTTTTTAAATGAGTTGTATTCAAAGAAAAATGATCCAAGAATAGAATAAAGATTTAGAAAAATCTTTTAAGTGTCATGACTATTTTACTATTATCATAAACTGTTAAAAGGGTTAAATATCCGTTTACTGCTTGCACTCCCCCCTTACAACTCAGCCTTAAATAGCCCAAGAAATATTTATTGTATCCTCAAGTGAAACTTAAATACCTTTCCTCTTTTTACAATTTCTGAATGACCCAGCAAGAGCTCTAGTAAAGCTTTACTGAACCAAGCTGCTAATAGTTATTTAATGTTGTTCTGAAGCCTGAAAGAATCTCAGTAGATTTTTTTCCTTTTAATCTCTTTGAATTGCAGGCTCATAAACCTCTCTGATGAGCCTGCCAGTGTTTTCTGAGATCCTGCAGTTGAGACAATGGAGCTGCAGAATCCTTTCACCTCTTGTCAGACAAAGATTGCAAGGCTAGGCAGGCTGTTCTTCTTGTGAGCTTAATTTTGCTTTTTCGAATTATGACAGGCAATCAAGACTTCATGGCTTTCTGTATCTGCTCAGGAATATGTTTCAAAAAGTACAATTCCACACAGAGTTCTACAGCTACAGCTCACAACACATTGCAGGAAGCACACCAGGCCTGAGTAGCCTTTTCTTCCTTCAAGGGAATAAAAATCAGACACCAGTTTACTTAAGGCACTCGTTAACCATACGTGGTTGCAAGATGCATGATAATAATAATGTCAATGAAATAATAAGGTGGAGCACAAGAAATAGAGTAACTAACACACTCTGTGAAAACTGTTTGTAGTCATGCTTGTAATGTCCCCAAACTCATATTAGGGTCAGCCTCTAAGGTTTAAATAATTGGCCAAGTCTATTTGTGCTGTCTTTAAGGCATTTTAGATTGGCTAGTGTTTGGAGAGCTAGTAAGGAAACTAGCTTTGCTCATCTCTGGAAAATTAATTTCTCCTGCTTCAAGAAGACAAGCAAGTAATCGCAGCATGCAAAATTGTGACTGACAGTGTAGGTAGTGGTTTGCGTGTTATGCTTGGAGACTTATTCCAAAGACAATGTATTAATTAAAAATTAACATTTCTAAGATGACCAGTGAACTCTTTCAGGAATCTTGCCTGAATTTAGCTTTTTAATTGCAATTGCAGCAATGAATTAGAAAAACTTGTTTGAAATTGTTTTCACTGGACCTCATCCTGTGCTGTTTTTGCAGTATGAGAGACGGTAGTTCCACTGCTGCGTCCCTCATTACTGTGACAGTAACTTTAATTTAGGGAGTGGTAACCTTATGAATTTGTATCTTGCCACTTCATGGCACTTCTTCATGGCATCGTATTGACCATCTGCTTTATATTTTTCGCTAGTAAGACATGACCCAACCTTCTACCTCTAATCCTTCAAATCTTTTTTCTGAAATCCTAAATCATTATTCTGAAATAGGACAGCCAGATTTCCGTGTAATTCAATTTTTTTTTTTTGCTACCTAAATGAAAATGAGAAACAATCACTTTTCTTACATTTTTTTTCCTTTCTGCTATTCAAAAAAAAAAAAAAAAAACAGCAAAATAGGAAGAACTTGTGCTTTTCATACTATTCTTACAGTCTTAGTATTTTATCTTCCACTGCACAGTGGAGAAAAGAATTTGAAAGTAGACCTGCTTTTTTGCTTCTCAAAAAAGCATACAACCTGCTGGAGAAAAGGCAGTATGTGTGGATGCTTTTAGGCCATTCACAGTTCCTCTTCTAATGTTTCATGGCTAAAAGCTCCAAGTGATATTAAAACGGTCTAATTTCAGGTAACATCAGAGTATATTTGGCATGAGTTAAGATGATCTAACAGTTTATTTTGTTTTGGACATGTCATGCAGTTAACCAGTGTTCTGGTGAGCAGAGTGATGTTGTCACTTGGATAATCAAAACTCAAACATTGCTCATAGCTCTGTTTATGTAACTGAGAGCAGGAACAACAAGAAGAATGACGGACTGATAGGTGTCTTCCAGGTTTCTTTCATCATTACTCTCTTGCTGTCACCCCCCTTTCTTCCAGCTTTCTTTGACAGCAGTATTAGGTGTGATTGGGCTAATTTTCTTTTAATCCTGACCTTTTTACCACAGAAGAGGTGTCCAGCAAAACACAGAAAGGGGCTGTACTGATCCTCTCATTATTTTCAATGTGTCTGATTTGTTTTAATCCTATTCATTAAACGAATTTAGGTGAAGCACCTTCCCAAAGTATTCAGAAACTCTGACTTTTTTCATCAAATAATCAATAAGCAATTCTAGAATAGAACATACACAGCAGTACATTTTGTAGGCAGCTCGATGTTATTAAACTAGAATACTCACTGAAAACTCACTGATCCAGGTGAAGGATCACATTTTTTTGATAACATCCTGTTTTGAACAGGAAATAAGGGCTAAGCTTTTGAGTCTGTACAAATTGAAGACATTTTTGTGTCTGTGTTAAAGATCAGCTTTTCAGGCATTTCTACTTCTTAACGATAAGGAATTACAGTGTCTGTGGAGCTGGAGCTTCCACATGGACAGTTCTGTGTAATAAACTAAAATTTCTAGATCCTTTTTTGGATATTACCTTTTATTGCTTCATTAGCAATTTTGTTGAGCAGAGTCTTGCACTGTCAATTTGCATAGTAACTGAGTGCATCAAATGTGATAACATTGATAAAAAGTCCCTGCTTTTCCAAAAGGATGCTTTGAAATGTATTTCACACTTTCACATGTTTAATTTCATACTGCAATTCAGATAGTGTTGAAATAACATAGATAATATGGCAACATATCTCAAACTCTAAAACTGCTTTGGAGTATCTTTTTGTTGGTGCAGGAATGCTACTGTTCTTCTCACAGGCAATACTATTATGGATTTGGTGCTTATACAGGGCTCTCATTTGGCTTCTCCTTTCTAAAGCACAAGTAAACAGAGGCTCACAATTTCAGCTGTATGGCTCCAGCTAGGCTTTTTAAGGTATTTTAATTCCCAAACAAAAACTTGCACCAGATTTCATTGTCAATTTGGGGGATGAGCAAAAGAATGAATAGATATCAGGGATGGCTTTCTTGCAGTAATACATCTTCAACATTTATGTTCCTGGGTATAGAAACACATCCCCGAGTATATGCAGATAAGGAAGCTGTAGTTTGAGAGAACTACATTTTTAATGCTATGACTCTGTAATAGGAACAAAACTTAACCATTAATTTACAGAGAAGGAATAAGGACCCGTACATTATTAGAGTTGAACATTTGTCACTGTTTTCTTTGTAGAAGATAATCTGCCAAAAGAATGGCCACTGCATGCACAGATTTACCTTGAAGATATGTCCTGGGATGAAGGTATGAGTGCCTCAGTTCACGTTCTCAGTGCCTTACAGTGTCAAAAATTCTGTTTTTTTCCTATATCGTATACTTTTATGTTGTTTAGCTGTTGTTGGGGGTTTTTTTTAATTATTTGTTAACTTTCTCTTTCAAGTTAGTTCCCTCTCCTTCACTTTCTAATTTTTCTTATTTAGCTATTCTGTTGCCTGTAAATGCCTGCTGCTTTTCCTTTTCTCTGTTAGTTCCTGTCAATTCTCTCGTTTGAAAGTCTGCTGAAGTCTTTTGCTAGCACTGCGCAGTTGGAATTGGCACTTAACTGTCTGTGCTTTTATTGTGCATTTGTTCTTCACCTCCTTTTTTTTCTGCTTGGATACTGAAAGCTTGCAGAACTTTTTTTTTTCACCTAGCTGTCTTCCTGTAGCATAATTTTTTTTTTAAGATATCTGGATTCTTTCTGAATCTCATGTATCTTCCTGAGCCTTCTGTCATATGTAGGATGCGCATGTTCTTATAGATATTTTCCCTTTTAACAATATTTTACTTTTTCCCTTTATTTTACTCTAGCTTTTATCACTTGACAGACTTTTTGGATGGCTGTTACTGATTTCTTCTTTCCTATTCCTCTCTCCCCAACCTGGGTGGCAAGAACCTAACTTCTGTCCTTTCTTCTGCTAGATATTTCTTCCCAGTGGTAGCCTATTTTAGAACCATCTGTGATCTGACATCTGCATGACTAACACACACACACACACACACACACTTATTTTGTTCTTAATTGCTTTCCTGATCTCTTTAAAGTTCTTGGTACTTTGTCCGAGTCAAGTCTCATTCAGAAGTCTTCAGTAGCTTAGTCCTTTTAACACATGGCTGGTTTACTGATGTGCACCTTCTCAGTATTTGTCCATTTTTTCCTTTAAAAAAAAACATATATGGTATTTCTTGCAGTGTCTTACTATTCACAATTAACTAAATCAGTCTTCCATAATTCAAAATTATCAGACTGCAATGCAATTGCTTTGNAAAAAACCAAAAAAAACACAACACACACACAAAAAAACCCCAAACCTGACCCTGCTTGCTTGGCTTAAGGATATCTCAGCCACTAAAGCACACTTCAAGAGTAAGATACATCCCAAGTAACAAATGGAACCTAGGAACTGATGTTCCCAATCCAGCAAGAGGAGGTCATACCTACAAATAATGCTATTAGCAAATCTGTGAGTAATCTGAAGTAATGTTTTTTGTTTGTTTTGCAATCATTAAAGCATTTTTTCCCCTCTTTTGTGGCAGGTGAACAATGTTACACTCTTTCATGCCGATGTGGTGGAAATTATACTGTCTCCAAGACCGAAACCAAAGAGGTGGCCTTGGTTTGTTGTGACACATGTTCTCTTGTTATAGAAATTCTCCAGTGATTGTTTCAGTCAAGCACATTAACTGTTAAACTTTTTAAAAACACTGGACTGGACTGAGACACTGGACAAAAAGGGGACAGCATCTGCTAAGAAATATGTTGAAGAAAATGAAGGCACTGCAAGAACAAGTTCAGTCAGGCTTAAAAAAAATGCATAAATGCTAACAAAAGTCTACAGAAATGAAGCTTGTTTTTTCTTCATTAAAGAGTTATTTATTAAATGAAGTCCAGAAGTCAGCTTTAAGTTCTGTTCAATGGGAATGTATCTTCTGCTGTAAAGGACATTTATTTCCCAGGTAAGAATAGAATACTACTTTCAGTTCCTATCTCTATCAGCTACAGCTTCAGTGCTACCTCCTTATTTAAATACTTTCTACAGCTCAATTAATAAAATTTTTTGAGGAATCATACATGGCAGAATGCTTTGAAGATAATGAAGAATAAGGCACATAAATGTAAAATGAACAGTTCTGACTTTTATGCTGCATCTTTAATCTTACATGGATTCCTCCTCTGGAAGCATAAGGAAGAGGTGGCAGAAAACTACATGGGAAGGAGAGTGGCTCTGTCAATACAGAGTAGCGTGTGCATGTCCATGCACTGGACTAGCACAGGGCAGTGGTATTAATCTTTCAGCTGGATGCAGCAGGATGCATTTGAATTGAATATCCTGATAGCACCTCCATCACCTGAACAACTGCAAGCTTGATTCCTCAGATGAAGGAAGCAGGAAGCTGTGCTTTCAACCTTAATGGTATGCAGGCAATGCAACCTTAATGGTATGCAGGAGCAAACCAGAGCTAGTGGGGGAGATGGGGGAACCTACAAAACACATATAAATAAGTAGGTATCAGACACTGAGCCTGAGTGTTACTCTTCAGTAACCTTTTCTGTGCCTTTTACTAAACTAGGCATTGCTTCTGTGTGGCTCTTGAGGTGCAGCAGTATTCACTCTGCATTGTCTCTTTCATCCCTTGTTAACAGTGCCTATTAACCTTATCTTATAGTAAGAACCAAAACTTGCTAATAAATGCAAGCATTTTCTGTGAATAGCCAGAGGAAACAGAATAAAAGACATACCATTTTAGACGGTGCTGATGGCAGTATATCATTTCAACTTTTAAATTGGACGGAATCCTAAGACAAAGAGAGATGACTTCTGTCGGGTAATATGTGTATTTATTCTAAGCAAAAATAGTTCCGTTGATTTAGTAAAAAGTAGTATGAAAGCTGGTAATAATAAATAGTTATTTAATCATCAAGAAATCTATGGCCATTAGGGCTTGCACGTAGAAATCCAAAGTCATTCAGAGGCCATATCTGTAAAATAAATTACAGCAACAAATAAGAGATGGTATCACAACTCAAAGTTTATTATTAGTCCTCTTAAATACTCTCCATAGACTACATCTCTTTTTAATTCTTTGCTTAGCAGTATCACAAAAGGATAGAAATTCTAACTTGTTTCCTATACTAAGGACAAAATATGCTAGGGGGAATCATCATCTCCATGCAAGTAGATGAAAATTAATTTACATAGAGCATGCCTTACTCTGGACTCACCAAATTATTTTATTCTCAAGGCTGGAATGATTATACATTGCTAGAAAGCATCTTTTTAACCCTCTAGTTCCTGGCTTGTGAATCTTAATAAGAGTTTAGATGGCAAAGTCTACACTTCTGATACCTAAGTCATAAACACGTACAGTCATAAGCATCAGAAGGATGCTAACTGATAAGTTTTTCTCCAGCAGTTGACTATATTAGAGTTATTTATACTGCTGATTGCTCCCAAGAATACTTCCTTCTGACCACCCAGCAGTGAAATGTACATATGTCTTAGATGAAAGAAAAGTAAAAGGAATATTTTACTCTTTGTGTCCTTTCACTGCCTACATCTTTTAATTACAGGTTCTCTCAGAGCTGGCATGGGGGGACTCAGCAGGAATGAGAAAAAAAATGATTTTGAAGAATAACATCCATTCTGTGGCTCTAATCCCATGAAAATCTCATAAACCCACTCAAGATGGGGAGCTAGACAGAGCAAGGTTTGTTCCTAAAGCATTTGTTAGAATGTATATCTTGCTCTTCTTTTCCCCCTTAGAATTTGGTCTTACGGAAGGTATACAGAGTCACCTTCCAGTTCCCAGAAGAGCTGCAGCACAGTAGGTGCCTTTGCAGTGTTGAATGCAAAAACATTTTCCTAAGCTTGCAAGAAGGAGCACAGTGCTGGACTTCGGTGTTTTAATCACCATGAGTTATCCATGTCCTAGTAGCAAAGCTGGTGACAGGCTGAGACAGTTCTTAAGGATGGGAGACGCAGCAGCAAGAGACAGCATTAAGTTACACTACACAGGGATAACATACTGCTAGAAGCCCTCATGACTTGCCTCCTCACCCAGGCCCTGCCAACACTGGGGTAAACTGCCATCAAGAGGATTTTGCCTGGGCCTGCAATCAGCTGGAAGAGTGAGTGAATACCAGAACCTCAAGCCCTGCAGATCTAAAAATACCCCAATGCTCTACTGCTTAAATACCTTTGAAAATACGTGCCTTTTAGAGCGGCGCACAGGGGGCAGCTGCTGCTGTACAAAAATGCACAAAGGTAAAGCTGGAGAGAGCAGATTCTTTTTAGCCACTGGGCTACGAAGTCCACAGAGAAGGAATCTAGGCCTATGGAATATTAACATACCCATACCCAGCTAGCAGTAAAGTTACAGTATTTAAGGTTTTCCAGCAAGGACCAGCACTGGCTGCAGGCTGAGCGTCAAGTCTTTCTTTCCTTGCAAAGGCAATGATGAGTGGAAAAGGAGAAGAGGAACGCCCATGTTGCAGGCTGATTGCAAGTAGCCTGGAGGAGCTTCTCAGGACATTCCCTACTGCACAAATCTCACCTGAGGCAGCTTTAAACTTATGTACTGCACTTCGACTGCATTTCAGTAAAATTAATAAAACTTGCTATAAATGTTCTTTCAATTATTTGGTTTCAAATGCATTAAAATAGATTTACTGTTAGATTTAAAATGAAAATCTTTTATCTAGTCTACATAAATGAAATAATTCAAGAAATGATTCTTATGTGGTGCAGGAGACAGAACAAGCATTCCATGTAAAACAAAGACATGCCACTGGGCATAATAATTCCCAAGTCTTTTAAAGTTATGACAGAAGTTGAGTCTGACTTGTTGGTTCAAACTGGCTAGTCCAATTAGTGGCTGTTTCCCCTTGCCCTCTTCATCTTGCCTATGTAGATTTGATCTGATGGATGGGGGATAAAAGGGGCTAACTAGCTCTTTTGAAGATATTCTGCAGCTTTATTTTTGACTCAGAGCCTATGTCCAGGGAATGTATTGGACGTCTTATGTAGGACAGCATGAAGCGTTAGTACTGTGGGACTCCCCTTAACAGGAACATTTTACTGCATATTTGGCTACTTCAATTTCGGTGGCTTTTTTTTTTTTCCTTCTTTTTAAACAGAAGAGACTTGCTTCTCAGAGCAGCAGTTGCTATGTCAGCAGGGAGGAAAACAGGCAAAAATAAATCCAATTGCCACTACTTCTCTTCCAGGTGAGAAGATGATCACCAGCATTACCTGATAATCTTAGGTCTGAACTTCCCAGATAAGCTGCAGGGCAGATATCTCTGTTTTGCCAAGAATAGGTTGCCTAGGAAAGCTTGGTTTAAGCTCACTCTTTGTTGAACACCATAACTTCCCTATTATAGTGGCACCATTATCACAAGGACACCTTTCTGTATCCACTACTAGAAAAGTAATTTAACATTCAAAGGGTTTATTGCATTTTTTTTTTCAAAAGCTCCTGTAAGATGAAACCAAGTAACCTCCTATTCTCAAGGTAGTCAGAGATTTTTCATTCAAAGCCAGACCTCTAGTGGAAGAGACTACTTTAAAAAGCTCGTATAAGATTTTGGCCAGTGGTCTACTAATTAGCTACCACATCGGCATCCTGCTGCCTTTCACTGTAGCACTCAGTAGGAACATACACTAAGATCAAGATATTCTGATATGAATAATGCACCCAAACTATAAATGTATTTGTTTGCTTCTATTAACTACCATATACTTAAAGTGCTAATGACCATTGTCATAGGCTTAACAAAAATGCTATAAAATTATATATAGCCTATTATCTTTACAAAAGGCAACACTCTGAAGTCCTAAAGTATTTCTTCACTGAATTTTAGAGTGTCCTCTGTGCTGTAGAGTGGAGTCCTCCTGTCAGTCACTTCACTAATGTGTCTCAGACATCTTTTTTTTGGGTACAATCTAGACACAAATTTATTTCTATGGAGAGATCCTGTCAATAACTATAGCTGTCCAGAGGCATAGCTTATTAATTTATCAATTATTCACTAATTGTCTCCTTAAAGTAATAAAAACCAGTTTTTCCTTTATAGGCACATCAGATTTTTTTTTTTTTTTTTGAAGGATGATTCATACCAGATTTTACACAAAAGGCTATCAGTATATATCCTTTGTATTTTAGCAGTTAAAAATTAGGTCACAAATAGACCAATTTAGAATCAACTTTTTTTTTTGCTCTAATATACATGGTAAGGCAAATAACAAAAAGAAGGAACAGGGAGCACTCAATACACACTAGGGAAGAACTCAAAGCAAATGTTTTAATAATCCATAAAGAACAGAGGTCAAATAGAGCTGGGTGGCAGGGGGGACATGCTATTTCAGGTTTAGTTAGCAATTAGTGATCGTGGTCAGTAGTTGCAAGGTTTTTGAAAATTCCTAAGTTTTGTTCATAAAAAAATAAGCATTACATCTTTATAATTGACCTGTTCTGTACACTTACTCTTTTCTACACATATAAGATAGCTCTACTAAATTATATTTTTGTTGTTGTTTTGAAATGTATGAGTTTTCAAAACCTTTTTCATCTTTCTGAATGGCAGCATTTTAAATCTAGCTGTCTAAAAGTCGGTGATAAGCCTACAGACTATAACCCTTGTTTCTTACAATAAGATTTTTTTTTGAGGAAATTGTCTTTTTGATAAATGACTAAATAGTGTACCTATGAATTGAAAGTAATTTAGTGAGTAAAAAAATACAGGATGGTTAAGGGAAACTGAAAGTTTCAAAATGTATATAATTCAGTTTTAATGCAAGCATATAGATATTTTTTAAGTAAAGGACAATTATGGTGGTATATATTTGACTGCAGCTAGGTATATTTTACAGATTTAGCATGAAAAGCAATAAGGCCTTGCATACATAAATTAGGGATCCAAGTCTTGCAAAGCTGACCTTTCTCTGCATTTGTTTATATTTCTCCAATTAGAAAATCAGCAAGATATAAAACAGAGGCAAGAATCAAATTAAGGACTGAATGTCTTTTGTCATGCAGTAAAGGGGAAAAGGTAGTGCAGACACACAACACACAGACACTGTGGTTAGATGTGTTTGTACCAGATTTGGGCTTCCTTTCAAAATAATTCAATTCTTTTAAGTGGTAGTAATGTTCAAAGAATGCTCTTCAAGAAAATTTAGCCTCCCTCAAAAACCCGTAGTTGAATCATCTATTACAGCAAGTGTCTGGTCTTCAAGCTTTCATTCACATTTATTTGGGTCACATTTATTTATTTTGGAACTGGGAGATAAGTTCTAAAGCCTCACACCCAGGGGTTACAAAAGCATTAATGTAGCTGTATTTAAATACTATAAATATACCTTAAAACAAATGCGTCCTCTTATCAGTCCATAAGGAACAGGTCCATAACACCTGGAATCTGTAGAATTCCTGAGATTATCACCTTCTAACCAAACATGTCCTTTAGGTACCTATAATTAAGCAAGAGCAAATACAAGTGTAAAGAGAAAATAGAGTAGAACTCTATTTAAGAAGTCTATTTAAGAAGGGAAATTAAGAATCATTTGGCTTAAAATATATTACGTAATTTCTGCATTCTGTATTTCATTACTATATAGAACTAATTTTATAGACTCTAATGCAGAGGGCCAAACTGGGAGGGAGGAGAGGGAGTGTTCCAAAGTATCTGTTCTATCATGTGCTCAAAAAACAATGGTTTGCAACAAAAAACCCAAAATGAAGATATAAGAGGTTAGGCCACTGTGACAGGGTCATTAATTTAATAGACTTCAAAAGAGGTCATTAGGATGTTGACTGAAAATCTGCCCTCCTGTCGCAGTAACAGCATGAACAGGGCAGCCACACACTCATCAACATCCTGGGGCCAGCACCAAGGCTAGACCTGTTAGTAGATTCATGATGAACTAACTGGTAATTGATTGTGACACCAATTACGAATAATCTCATCATTTTATCGGAGTAGGCTTGTCAAACTTCTAATTAAGATCACAGTTCATTCTATGTGCAGGCAGAATCCACAACACATTATATTGCAATAATGATGATCACAAAACAGCAAATCCCTTTTTATAATTTGAAAATTAATGATGGTGACCTTATACTATATGACAAAGACTCCTCACTACCTATATATTTTATGCATTAACTGTATTACATACCACAGATTCATGGCATTCAGTGACCAACTCTATGACAAGATGAGAAATAGCACGATAGCTGTATTAGCTACCTAACAGTACAGAGCTTTCATACATGAAATATTTCATACATTTTGCCACTACTATATATCCAAGCAAAATTTCTGCTTGCAACATACGAAACTGCTTGGGTATTTTAAAAAAATCAGCTTCAGATAGCCTCCAACAAGTTACCAGTATCAAATCTTCCAGTTTTAAAATTTTAAATCCTGCTGAAACTGTAACAAGATATTCTTAACCTAGATAATATTTAGCATGAACTTTAACATAACATACATTTTCAGTTACAAAACCTGTTGTGGAGACTTTACTATGACCAGAATGCAGAGTAAAAATACAGAAACGTAAGCTACTATTTGCTTTTTTACATGAGTAATCTTTAATTTCTATTTATCAGACACAATAACAAATCCCAATTTCAGAAGGAACTCTGATTTGGAGCAGTATAAACATTTATGGTTCAGAAACAAACCACACACACTTATTAATACAATACATAGTTCTAGGCTAAATGGAAAAACACCACCAGTAGGCTGGCTCTCATCAAGTCTAAGTGAGACATCAGAATAAAACCAGGTCCTCCAGACAGAAGGTAGAAAATCAACCCAACCAGTCACTGGTTTCACCCCATTAGTTTCACTCCTGGAAAAAAAAATGCCTTAAAAAGTCGTTGTTTGTGCATAGAAGTGTCTGCTGAGGTGACCCTTACTGGCAAAATGGTGTTTGAATGTGCTCTTTTAGGCTCTTGCTTAGTCACCTTCCTGTTTCTGTTACCAGATCACGATCTGGTAGAGGATGATCTGGAGAGGATGGTAAGCTACCCACCCACTCACTTCACTGAGCTGTGGCAAATGTATAACTGAATTAAGGACAAATACCATGTGGGATTAGACATGAGATCTGTCCCTGGCAAAGTGAGAGATGCTACTCATGGAAAGCACAGAAACCTGGCTACTCTCAGCCATTCTGCTAGCATCCGTTTAGCCTAGAACACTATATGAAGCATTTTAGAGGGCACATCTCTGCCTAGTTATTTTAGAATCAACTTACAGAGCTGCTGACAATGAATATATCTAATCCTGTTGACATCCTTTCCTCCTCTCCCCACTTGCTGTGGCAGCAAGTTCCAACCAACTGCTGTGTGAGGTAGTACCTCCTCCCTTGGTGTTTTAAACACATCCCTGCTAGTTGCATTCAGTCCCTTCTTAGTCGCCAAATCCATCAACTGAGCAATTCCAGGTTCAGCTGCTCTGCTACCTGTGTGATTTTGGAGGCTAATCAGGTTGCCTGTCCAGGCATGGACAGTTTTCTGTTGGGAGGAGCAGATGTAGGCTAGATCACTTTTACCAGGCTCCTAGTATCAGTCTTGGCACAGGAATGGTTTGGTCATCTCACCCGTTCTTTAGTAGGCTGCAGGAGTCCAGCCCACGACAGCAGACCAAAAAGGCTACCTTTCATCTAGTAAACACTAAGTTGCAAACTGGCAGACTTCTTCCTTGGGATAATGGAGGAGACACTTAGATCTCCTATCTGAAATAAGCACCTCCAAAATAATTTGATAGCCCACAACCATCTGTGTCACTAGAATCCTGTTTTTATGCACTAGTAAATCAAGGCCAACAGTAATAATTTCAACCTGCCATGCTTTCAGATGTTCTGCATCCATAATACCATCTTCTTCACGTCAGAAATGTTCAAAGTTAAGCCTCTACCACCCACAGATAAAGAAAACCACATTGTGGTCCATCTTTAACATGAACTTCAAAGAACATTTTGTCATTACAGTGAAACAGTGTTGCTACCTATCCAGCCTCGACCTTGGAATGAGATTCAGCATAATCATGAAAAGTTAATATAAGCATAGACCTTATTAAAAAATACACTACAATCCAATTAAAGACCAGTAAGACTTCACTACAACAGCACAGACATAACATGTAAATCATTTTACTGAACTGTAAATGAATACCTAATAATCTTCACCCCTAAGCATAAATTTACCAGAAGTAATCTACAAGCAGTGTGAGTAAAACTCAGTCCAGGATTGTAGAGCTGCATCATAGCCTCTTTAATTAAAAGGCTAATTTACATAAAAGGCAAAAGAATCTCTACTCAAGCAGCTTTACCAGCAAAATAACCAAATGGAAGTCAGCTAAAATAAGGAAAAAAACCAAAGAAGATTCCTCTCCAGAATCAAGTGACCTGTGTAGAATACATACCTCAGCATACGCAGACAGATATTTTTGCTAGGTGTCCATTTGTGATTGTACTAGCATTACTATTTTCCTCAAAATTTCTTCAATACAGAGATTATGGGACATTCCTAGCAAAACCTTGTGTCAGTTGAATTCTCATTTGTTTTTACTCATAGTGTATCCACCTAAATCTTTTACTTTATCTGTATCTCCTTATAGAATTGGCTTTTCAGGTGCTTGTTCAGGTACAGATAGCCACAGAATCTGCATAGCAAGTACAAAGCAGCATTCTGACTTTTCTAGCTTAATGACTCCTATCCTTTTCTAAAGTTAGGAATCACACACCATATGGCTGTCATTTTGAAGGATTATCCCAAATACAACAGGGTGAGAAATGCAGGAATTTACTATGAAAGAAAGATTTTTTTTTTTTTCAATGACAAAGCAAATCCTACATTTGCATTTAATATTTCTAGATCATCACCCCTTTCACTATGCTACCATTACACACCCAGAAAGTACCAGCTCTTGGTCCACTTTGCTGGCTGTCACGCTCCTTCACACTCCCCAACATGAAATTCAGCTGCCAGGAGAGATAAGGACCCATTCATAGCATAGACAGATCTAAGCATTTCTAAACCTTCCCATTTTCTAGCCTCCAAAAAATGCCATCCATGGCACATCAGTTCCTACACTGTCAAAACAAGATATTCACGGCCTGCATTCTAGATAGAATATCCACAGTCAATAACAGCCTTGCTCTCTGTAGTGAGTATCAGGATGTAGCTTTTAGTTTCCTATGAAAACTACAGCAGGACACTGTACCTCTAAATTCATCTTTTTTAAGAGTACAATCATAGTATAGGATTCATCTGGAGACAGTCAGTGCAATGCCTTTGTATGGTGCCCATCCATCATCTAGGCACTTCACTATAACCTAGAATTAAGACAAGCACTAAAAATCACATGAATTACATGAAAACATAAAACCAAACACTGGTGACATGCCACAGTCGTTAATTAGAAATCTTTATACCTCTTTGAAATAAAGGGAACTAAAGGTTAAAGCTAAAATCCTCCTAAAGCTAGAATGAGTTTATGCACCAAGCATACATTTATAGTAAAACTCTACTTACTTACACACCAACAGGTTGTACATGACAAGAAAAAAAGCAACGGTAAAGCCACTTGTGTGGCATCTCACACTGCTGCATTTTGCTATCTACTATCAATCAAGACAAAATTAACTGCAACTAAGTCCAACCAAAGTCACAGGTACCATTATATCACACAAGGCTTGATACAGCAATATTTTCCTAAGACCACCACCAAGAGTGCTCAGCACATTCAGCTCAGCTGGGCAGTATTTTAGTTTTTCCTTACACGCACCCAGAACTAAAAGACACCAAAGCCTTTAAAGCCTAACAGCTGCCCTTCCACATAACTCGTTGGTCATGTGAAAAAAGCTCTTCCACAGCAGTGCAGGTTCTTCCTGTAACACCCTGCCTCTGATCCTCTACAGACTATTCTCCTTGCCTCACTAACTACTGTGCTGCTGGGTTTGTGCAGATTATCTGAGGATTAATTTTCAGGGAACAGCAATTCTAAGGGAGAAGGGGTTATTCGAGGCCCAGGTTATATGCATGAGAATACAGGACACTGATTAGACACCTGACTCTCCCCCTCTCCCTTCCAAGGCTGTGAAGGCTCTAGCACAGGGACTGATAAGCTCACTCTCGGGGTATGAGGCCAAACAGAGCTACTCTCAGCAGCTTATTTCAGCTCAACAAAATAAGCAATTTTCACCACTGTAGTGTCTAAATGAGGCTGTTGTCATTTCCTTATGCTGGGTAAAGCTAGAAAAATCAGGTACAAAAGTCTTTGATACATGCTTAACTGTATAAAATATTGTTTTACATTAAGAGGGAAAGAAGATGACTTTTTTTTTTTTAAAAAAAGTACACCAAATGGAGTAATTGCAATGACTTCAGTCTACCATGTCTGTGTTTGCTGGAATGCTAATTAGCAGATAAAATAACCTGTCTCAAAAAAAAGTCCTCTAGATGAAGTGATGGGTTCAGAGCTTTTCTTTTATTTTTTCCTTTCCTTGTTTTGGGAGCTGAAGTTAGAAAGAAAGGTTTTTAATCAAGTGAAGCACTATAAACACAAACCTCTTATAATTTCTCCTTTGGAATTCTAAGCAGTCCGTGTGTCAAAGAACATCAGCAGGTACAATCAGCTGGGAACAGCAAAGTCTGAACTTTCATAAGGTCAGAGGTATTCACATCACCTCCAGCAATATCAAAGTTTTAAACTTAAGAACTTTAAATCATTCCCATCTTTTCTTTTCAGTTCATAGGCTTCCTCCTTGAGCTATGATAAGAACTAATCTCAGTGCTGGACAAAAGAATAAAAGTCTGCAAGTTCTCATCTGTCCCTAGTAAGGTCTATTTAAGAGCCTCCTACTTCGGTACAAGCAACAAATGTAATTGCTTCGTGGCCTCCGGGTGTTCGCTTAACAAAAGCGGCTTTTGTGAATAAACCACAGGTGTTAGCCCTCTTGATTAAAGTGAAATATGATGAAAGAACCTACAATATCAAATGACAAATTTACTAAATACTGATTAAATTGCCTTATTTAAGTAAATTGAATCTAGTTAGGATAAGACACACACCCTAGAAATGCAAGAGTTGTGTTTCATCACTCTATTTAAAAGTCTTATATAACTATTCCTTAATCCTTTATTTATTAATTCAGAATCAAGAGTGAATAATACTTAACAGATATTCTTCCTCAATCACCCAGTTGCTCTAAGCACCTTTTCTGTAGGCTTGCCCTAAAGGTTGTTCATACAAAAGCTGCCAGTACATAAAACCTAACAATAATGACCCAAATATTTTCAAAAAAAGGAAGAGACTTTACATTTCCCTTCTTTGTGCTTGAAAAAGCTACAGAATAATCACCACCACTTTAGAAGTCCAAGTCAAGCAGATTTGAACTCAGCTTCTCCTGAATATCCACATAATTCACCTTTTTAGTGAATGTAATATTTAAACAACAAAATAAGTTGACCTTAAATCATAGGCACTTCCAGTTTATTGTTTTCTTTGACTTATCGAACAGTTTAAGTCCCTTCCAACTAAAGCATACCATACCTAGCTCAGCATGGTTAAATGCATATCTCCAGTGCATTAATGACTCTGAACTAAATTACTTAGAGAAAAGATGACAATGAAACACTGTGAACATTTATACATAAAGTATGACTAAATACTCATTCTCTGAATACTTATATTCCATCTTTAAAACAATTGATCACTCAATTAGAAAATTTATGGAGAAATAACACTTTAATACTTACCTATTTTTAAGTTTTGATATTCACTATTAACCAATATTAAAACTACACGACCTTCAAAGGCAATTATGTTCAGCAGTGTGGTACAGGGGAATTTCATTCAAAAAGTTAGAGGTATATTAACATAGATGTATATTTGCAAGACATTTTTCTCTATCCTGTGAGCGTACCAGCTGAGTATTCTCCTTTGGTACAGGTAATTTGGAGAAGCTGTTCTAGGAATTTCAATGGAGCCATTATTTGAGTGCATTGGACAAATCTGCCAGGTCAGTTCTCCTTTCCCAACAGACACTTAACATACCTGCTAACTAAAACTAGAGCTTAACTTTTTCTTGATCTTCTAGAACTGTAGAGCTAAAAGGAAGACATAGGAAAATAAAGTTTCCCCAAACACCAACTATTAAAATTTAGATTACTGAAATGCTAAATCAGTAATATAGTTAGCTATTAAGATACTAAGGACAATGCAAAGACTAGTGCTTTGAGCAAGTTATTTTGTTAATTTTTATTTGGGATATTTTTGACCTCTGCAATAGTACTAAACTCTTCAAAATGCCAGCTCACCCTTCAGTGCCTTTGCTGCTACACCCAAAATTCAAGTATTGTCCAGTGATTAATATATCATGCTGCTTATATTATGTTATTCATAGTAGCACCCATACAGTTTTCTTACTGCAGTTGACAAGGACTGTTTCAGAGTTAATAGTGCTGCCTAAGACCATTTCTCTGATCTGCAAACACAGTGAGATGCATTATCTTCTGAATTATGTTAGCTCTAGAGTTAACCACAGGATGGAGAGATGCCATCTCCGCCATGAACCTCACTTTAGCCCAAGGTAAACACACTTCCCCTACATCAGCTAGTCTCACAGCATTAGTGCTGGGTTATGATTGATTACCTGCAGGGTGTTGCTGAGATATGGATTTGTATCTCAGCTTTTTATCACTAGGACTTGCAAAAGGCAGTTCCTTATTTACAGACCCTAGCTGTATTAAGTGACATTATTAGGTACTACTACTGTTTAAGTGACACAAAGGCTTAGCATATTGGTGGTTTATGACATTCAAGCTGCTTTAACCTGATGATTTACCCTTCACTTTTTCAATTTGTAAACAGGAGCTGCAGCACAGGAACATATGGTACTAACAAAATTAAGGCTAAAGTAAATGGCATTAAAACAAATTCAAATAGAACAATAGCATATTTAATCTGAATTATAAATCTGGATCTACTTATAAAAACAGGAAATAAACCCCCAAATATGAAAATTAACCTTTTAAATCATTTCAAAAAAGACCCTCAGAACAGGTTAAAAATGGCCAATGAAAACTAAACTTGCATCTCCCTAACTTCTATAGCAGCTTATACAAATGATACTAGCCTATTCAGAAAAGGAATCTCATTCCACTTCTTGTGTAAATAAGGGGTTTTCCTCATTAGGATTCTGTGGAGAAGCTCAGACCTGTGTCACATGGAGTATCACATACCGTAAGGCGGCAAAAGCAAAGTTCTCTATTTAGTTTAAGCACATGCTTAATTTATACTAAGCAGTTTAATATGTGGAAGTAGTAGATGTGCTAGATTACAATCTGATAGGACATGAGAATTTTTTTTGGTACCACCTTAACCCTTCTGCATATTAGCAAAAATATTTTGTAGATGTCATTATCTAAGAATAGTACAAGTATCTTACAGCAGTATAAAGACTTTCACATAACTGTCACTGCTCTACAGTATTTCTTGTCTACTGAAATATAGTTCAGAACTTATTCAACTTTTTTCATTGTTATTATAGTTTCAAATTTGTTCAACAGCTACAAGTATCTATCAACCATTGTTTGCTCCATGAAAGCAATCATTTCATCTGTGAAATTTTATGTTGAAATTACAAATTAATAGCTTTCCATTTTCCTAGTTATTACTTTTGAGTCAGTACACTCAAATGCCAATATCAGATTTAGCCATTGTTAGCCTAATATAAACAACACAACCCTTAAGCATTTCTAGTGCTTGCTCACTTACAAGTGTGTGCACATTTACACTTTTCTCAGACAGTCAAACACTCAGACTCTAGGGATCACTTCTGCCCCTTTGGGATCCTAGGCAAAGCCTCTGAGTTTATGGAACATTTCTTTCAAAAACCTAACTCAGGTTTATTTTTTTCGAAAAAGTACCACCAAAGCAAGCACCCAGTTCCTCTGTACCTCTGCAGCTGCTGTTTTCTTTGAGGAATCTTATATTTGAATGAAGAGAAAGTTCATAGGATTCACCCAAATAGGGGCCTCCATGAGACCACTGCTTAAGTTGAGCAGTAACATGCAGAAAATACTATTCTGTAAAGGAAGTACCCCCAAAAGAGATGAGAGCTCTACCTCTTTGACAAGCATTAAAGATACGGGGAAAACAGATCTGCAATAACAAGCTTCAGTATTTCCATTTAGATAATTTCTCCTTCTAGAGGCTGTTGGAATCTAAGAACTAAGGGACTTTGCATGTCATTTCTTTGATTTCCACATATTAGCCTTTAAAAAATACATTTAGAAAAAAAGTTTATTTCTTCTTACATTTCATTTTCAAATTGAAGACAACAAAACTTATACTTAGGACAGAAAGCATTCCACTGGATAATCAGCCGTCTCACGTTTCCAGAACAGCTGAAATCCCACTAAGGACAAACCTTTCCTGCACTTCCTAAGAGGAAAAAAAGATCAAGATGCTCAGAGAAACTGTTTATGCAGATGGAATTGATGAATTAGTTCATTTTCGGCTCACTCTACTCTCAGAAATTCTTTACACCTAACTTACTACTTGGATCAAAAATTAGGAAAGCTTCAAGTTAGTAAGAAAGCTGTTTTTACTCATTTAAGCAGTAGGACAATTTGATTTATTAAACAATATGACTAAAGATTCTGCCTTCTAAGATGCAACAGAGCATTTCTTTTGCAGAGTCCAAAGACAGGAACAGAAGTCTCCCATGTTACTGTCACCAGATCGTAAGAGCAAATTTGAGTCAGATGCCTGTTTAGGAGGCAAGTTTCAGGAGGAGGAGCAAGTTCAGCTCTCAAGAACAAGGTAGAATCAGGCCTTTACTTTGTTGATATACCAGATAAATGCAGACACAATTTTGATGGGAATTTTGCAGTTGATTTTTAAAAGTTAAGATTTCACTTCAACTCTAACTTAGCTCAACTGCTTGACAAATGAAGGAATAGTACCAGCAGGTTTGGTGAAGTTGGCAATCTCTACAAGTTGGTAATCTCTACAGCAGCTAAACCCAAAGGACTTCACTACCAAACTGTAGGTGGCTGCCAGGAGTTGTCCACAGAATCCTCCTTCCTTCACAGTACAAGACTTCTTAGAGGACACATGAAAGGGATTTCTTCTCACATCAACAACAAAATGGTAATAAGACTAAACAATATCTGTAAGATTCACAACTGTGCCCAAACTGATGTCTTCCCAGAGTGATGAATAGACATAATGGTCTAGATTTCTGAAAAAAATTGTGGTGTTGGCTTCTGGTATGATAGTCCAAAAAGTTGCTAAAACATCTTTTACACAAACCTTCTCCATCTTCTTGTTAAGTCTGTCTCCATAAGGAGAAGATAGCTTTACAGATATTTTTGCTTTTCTATTTCATCTCCTTACCTAACTTTGACGAAGTAGGAAAAGTACTGTTTTTCCAACCACACTCTGAAAGCTAAATTATTGTGCGAGTACAATCAAAGCTAATGCAGAGACATAATTTTCATTTCTAGTACTTAAAACACAGGTTTGCTTGAAGCCCTTGAGTCTGACCTCAGGATAGTAATTTATGCAGAGAATTTTAGAGAGTTCTTCCGGTAAAGAAGACCTAAGCAACGGGCAGGGCAAAACCACAACTGGCCTACAGTTCCTATGGAGGAAAAGGGTGTCCTCAGAGCTTGCCAGAAACAGAATTTCAGAGATACAACATTTTACTGCAAACATACAAAGAACAATTTATGATTATGATAACACTCAAATATTGCAAATCCTTTAGAGACTACCCGGTCCTACTTAAGTAACCATTAAAGTAAGAAAGTCTAATACTTACATAGCTGTGACTCTTAAGGAAATCTGAAGGGTTGCTTGTGCAGACTTTATCCCCTTCCAAACCAATTACTCTTTTACAGATATTTGATTTGGGGTCATTTGGATTTTTCACAATTACAATATCTCCTCTAGGAAGGAAAAACAGAAGCAAAAACAAAGAACTCTATATAAAGCACATTTGGCTGCATACATTCTTAACGATGCGTTCTCTAAAAATATTCCCTTATATTCAAGCTGCTTGTTTCTGTGAAAATTCTTTCCTACAACTTTAGTTTTATTCACTGTGTAGTTCTATACACTTCTAAAGATATCTTTGAAGAGATTTGTTTTTAATATTTAAATGAGGCTAATTTTAACAAACAAGAATCTGATGTAATGAGTACCTTTTAACTTGGTGCTCCTGCTACAGCAGAGCAGGATGGACTAAGTTCCTTTATGTTCCTGCAGCAGCTCTCTCAATTCTCTAAATATTATTCCTGCAGTGGAAAAATCAGATGTCTACCCTGAGTTCGTAACACCTTATGTTACTTTTTCCCTTGATTATACATGAGATTGTGGTTAGTCTATAAGCAAATGTAGAAAGACATTGAGCCTGGTGGGCTCCATAACAAAATAAGGTGACAGTTGATCAATAGCTTTTAAACCATTTGTTGGTCACTAACATCCCAAGGACAACAATACCTATAGCTTGAATTAAACTTAAGTCAAAATTGCCTAGAGATGAAAAGTCACATTTAGTATAGCTTCACACTACAGAACTAGTGTGAACTAGAACTAGATTAGGAAAGCACAGCTAATTCTCTATTTCTAGACCAAGCTGTAAAAATCACATGATATCCTACATGAATTCTGATTTTAAGTTGCTCTATAAAAGATTGTGTTTGCTTAAAGGAAAAGAATCACTCCATCTTCCCTCAGACAGGGACAGGAGACTTACTAACAAATCTCAATTAGAAGCAGAGGAACATAAAGGATGTATAGGTGTCAGTTATTGACAGGCTCTGGCAAACTAATGGCAAACGGCAGTTCCAGCAAAGCAGCGTACTTTCGAATGCAATAAAAGTGGCGGCTAAGGTTCTCCGAAAAGACAACATCAGAGTTTTGAATTGTTGGCTCCATTGATGGTCCAGAACACTGCAAATTAAAAATAAATGAAGATTACCATTTACTTATCCAGAACACATACTCAAATTATTTGCTAATAAATCACAAAAAGCATAATGCAAACATTAAGAGAAACATGAAATATTTTCGAAGAACACTTTATACATTTAAAAGGCAGGGCAGCATTGTAAGGTCCTAGAGCTTTTGTATAGTTCTGCACTAGTCCATGACTGTTTATGAGCTGTGCTCGGTACTAAAAGTCCCCCCAGAAGCATGTCAGCACTTGATCTGTGAGAAAGTATTAGTAACAGCACTTCAGATTCTGCCAGTTTACTCCTTTCTTCAGCTTCTACAAAAGAAAAGCAACATAGAAGTGCCACAGAAGCTGCACAATCAGCTCACAATCACAATCCATTACAGCCAGAAATGGTATCTGCCAGCCAGAACCTGCATGAGTGGCTGCCGGAACAGCTAGCCTGCTGCCTGGTGGTGCAAACAATAGTATTTAAGGTGCTGTCTGTGACCCCAGTCTCCCTCAATAGATACTTTCTGCAGGGTACTTAGCAGTATTGCTTCCCCAGTATTGCTTCAGTGATTCCTGAAGTCACTTGGCAAAACCACAAAAGCCTAAAGCCAGAATAAGGCAGCACCTGCCTTCAAGAAACTGGAATTCACTAAACATGTATTATTTTTTGAAAGGTTTTCAAAAGTGAAGGACACCAAAATATCAACATTATCAGATACAACAGCTTCAATATTACAGTATTGTCTTTTTTAAAAATATCATGAAAATGAAGAGTTACCACAACAATTCCTCCAAGGTACTCAAAGGCACAGTGTGCTATGCAGCCATATTGCACAGTATACCCAAGAAATCGTAAGGTTTTTCCTAGGACATTGCGAAACATGGTACAGTGTTTCGTCCTTCAGCTGCTGCTGGTCTATATTAAAACAGAAAAACATCATTCCTTGGTTAATAAGCAAACATTTTAATATTATGATTTGTATTAACAACCACACAACAGTGTTGTTAAAGGAACAGTGAATACAAACAATAATCAGATCTATCTAGACATGAATATAGTTTCAACTAAAACAACATTGAGAATTTTATGTACCACAGTGACACTTCCACAGGTACAATTACCTCATTAGTATTTCACACCCCCAGCTTATTACTGAGATTCTGTAGAATAAGAGGTGAAACAAAAGCTTTTTAGGAGTAAAGAAATCAATGGTAAGCAAGGCAGTCAATATTCTTTGCTTACTCAGCTGGGCTTCTGTTTCTTAAGTTTGCAGACAAGCTTACCTGCCACATGTCTAGGTACCTACAGCAGCTAACAGAACAACTTCCCCAGGCTTAGGTGAATGGATCCTGGAAAGCTGCAATCACATCTTAAAACACAGGCTTTGCATTTACTACAGCATACTGTACCTCAGATACCTTTAACCACACTGCAGCTTCCAAACCAAGGCCTAAGAGCAAGACATAGAGAAACTCTGACTACCAATAAAACAGAAGGTTTATTGCTCATGTTCCATTCAGTCAGCCTTTATCCAATATATATGGCCTAATTTGAATGAAGCAAAAATACACAGTAAATAAATGTTAGCAATTTAATTTTTGAATATTGTTTATGTGCAACTTTGACTGCTGGACTGTATACACAATCCTAAAAGTGAAGGTAGCTCTGACTGCAGTAGCAGCAAGAAGAGCACCTTGCCTAGCTCGTGTTGTGCACTGCATATACCATAAACCCAGCTAAGCCGCCAAGTTCACTCTCTGCCCAGAAAACGTGCCCCAGGTGACCAGCAGTCTGTGCTCCAGAGACCAGCAATTCAGTCGCATAGCAATACATTAATGGTATCTTACACAGAGGTATCGAATTAAGACCCGCCCAGCACATTCAGGACATCCCATTTCAACTCAGTAGCAGTTTTTGGGCTTTTTTTCCATAAATTAAGACCATGGCAAGATTCCTTTACTACTCTAAGCTAAGCAATAAAGCTTTTTAAACAAAAAGTTTAAAGAATACCATTCTGTATTTCAGATTCATGCTATTCAAAAAGACTTTAATATCAGGACAGTTGCAGGCAGTTGAGAGTCCAGCCACCTCTAGATGTTGCTGGTAGGTAGGATTGAAAATATTTTGGTTGTGTTATATTTAGCAGGGTAGAGAGATATTGCGGACCTACCAAGTAAAAAAGCAACGACATCAAGAGCAAGTGGAAGTCTCTCTCATGCCAGCAGTTATTAGATAACTAAAACAGCATTGCCTTATTATTAAAACTACAAACATGTATACAGATCTATAAATAAGCTTCAAAGTTTGACTGAATATTTGCAACTTATTAATACAGATGCAATATTATTTGCATCTGTATTAAAATAAACTTTTAACTTGAGACAGATGTCATCCATCTCAGTTGATATATTTGATACAAAAGATTTTTTTTAAAGTGCTCAGGATAAAGGATGATCATAGTGATGAAAAATAATGTTAATACTCATTAGACTTTACTACTACTACTTATGAAAGTTTCAAATTAAGATATACATACAATATCTATAAACTGAGACTAACAAGTTAAAAAAGGAAAGAACTCTAAGTTAACATTAAAGCAGGTGCATCTTTAGAGGATATCTAACATTTATTTCATTAACCACAGGAGAACTACACTTCTGCCAGTTTCCAAGTCTTAGGAAGAAGCTGCAGCTTCTGTCAAAAATACCACTGTACAGAATTTTTCTAGCACAACTGCTCCATTTTTAAGATTAAAGTGGCAAATCTTGTTTCCTTAGAAAACTGTTTATCAGTACATTTTTAAACAGTGCCATTTTATTAATAAAAATATGGCTGAATATTTTTCCACATCACACAATTCATTGTAATACAAAATCCTGTCAGCAAGCAACACCACCAGATACAACTTACAAGCATTAAGCACAATAAAACAAATTTAAATCACAGTCCCCTTGAAAACTTAATGGACTGTTAGATAAACATCCTTATCACAGAACCAATAGCATAAAGTATGGTGCAATTACTTTCAGGTACTACCTACTTTTTTTTTTTTAACTTGAGCTTTTAAACTTAAAACAGACATTAAGAAATGCATACATCCACATTTATATTAAAATACCAAATTTTATTCTGTAAAATACAAATATAGTTTATTCTCCTCACCAAATAAAATGCAAAATATAATTGCTTATCTTCTGTTCATTCTTTCTTTACACAGTCTATGCCTTCATCATTTGATTTTGTTTATTTGTTTATAAAATTAATCACAGCTAGCAGGGTAGGAATCACTTGGAGCCTTGTGAATGACATCCAAGAGATGGGAAAGGATTAGTTCTCAGTTGCTGCCAGTTATAGCGCCAGGTGGCTTTTTCTGCAGTGAAGGTGTTACCGATAATCCCATTACACTGGTACTAAATCTTGCAGACATCAAAATTATCACCAAGGTTCCTTTTCATCCCATCCTTTCCAAATGACTGGAAGTCGCTTCACCTGAAAGAAGTCAAATCCACATGCAGCTGCTGTTTTAGCAGCCAGCGGACTCCCTGAGAATGCCAATCGTGATCCAATTTCGCTGTGCTGGTGGCCCCCTATTCCCTGTCCAATAATACATCTGTTAAAAAATCCTACAGCTACAAATCAAGTTTAATCCTACCAGAGACCTCATGTTGGTCTTGCCTTCCAAAAAGGCAGCAGGTTTTGCTGTCTATCTCTGCTAGTATCTGGGGAATACTCTTTAAATCCCAGTCCTACTTAGAAGAATAAGCTAAGGATCACAAAACATGACCTCAAAAACCCTGATATGACTATATTCTGACCCAGAGGCATTCATTCTAGGTGAAGATTAGAACTTTGCATAATAAGATTACACAGCAAGTGAATGATATCAAGGGACTATCCATATGCAGCCGCCTGGTTTTCTATAGACAGCCTGTGCTCTGCAATATGCAGTGCAGTCGAAACAGAGCTTGGTCTTTCTAGCTGAAATAAAATAGATTCACATAAATTAGTTGGCCATTTCCAGATTCCTAAATCCCCTATTACATCTTTTATTGACAGCTCCTATGAGGATAGCACAAATGTTAGCCTCTTTATTCTTTGCTTCTGTAACAATGTTATTGACTGAAACAGAGATGGTCTCAAAATTAAAATCTTATTTGCTGTTATCTTAGCTTACAATTAGCTGTGTACATAATAAAATTAGAAAATCAATAAGCAGATTTATCATCTCCACATAACCAGTGGCACTGTAAGAAGGCAGTTTAACACAATAATAAGGTTTTAAATGCAAGAAAATCAGTGATAGCCAATAGAAAAAAAAGTGGCTAAACAGTTACTGGACTTAATACTAGGCTCCTTTGACTATTGTGAAGTACTCCAAGTCACACATTATTTATGCAATATTTTCAAAGACTTATATAATGTCTACTCAACTTTCACTAATCATTTACTGCTAGGTCCTTGATTTTTCCCCACCTAACAGATTTTTCCCTTTATTCTCTAGTTTTCTCCTAACCAAGCCCTTTTCCTCTTATGACGTAACACCATAGCTTGTATTATGTTTTTCATCTGAGAGTTAGCTATTACTTAAAGCAGAAAAAATGACTAGGCTTTCAAACACATCACAAATTTCATGCATGACAGTTAAGCATATTTTAAAACCTCAGAAAAATTACGCAGTAGATTAAAGGTGCATGTCACATTAAGATTTTTCCTATATCAGATAGGAAACTTCATAAAGAAAACATATTAAATCTAATAATAGTCACCTGAAAATTCCAAATATCTAAAGCAAATGAACAATTTTCATGTGATTTATGGGGATCAGGCAAAATTTGACTACTTCTATATATTTTCTTCTGCAGAATATGTACTAAAATGAGTCTGGCAAACATGAAAAACCTTAGGTGATATTCTAGAGGAGGAGATTATTGGGGTGCATTTGTGCATCTCTGTCAGGTACTGACAGCTCACCTCCAATAAATGTTCCTTCAGCTATCACTGCCAAGCAAACAAGGAACTCAATCCTCTAAGTATAAATTCACATAATGCAGTTCTTCAGACACAGGTAGAGAATACCTATGTGAGAACAAACACATTCTTCAAAACAGATTTAAAATAGTTCTCACTAGTTCCCTCTGCCTTTGGGAGGCAATTCCCAACAATTCCACAACCCTGTGTAAAATGCTGTATTGGCCATCAGATGCATTCCAGGGGTTCAATCTTCCTCTGCAACACTATACACTTGTCTTTGCTGACTAGAGAAAATCCAGACTGCTGAGCAAAGGCATGGTCATATGTGGCAAGTTTGAGCCTCCAAAGGACGCTGAAATAGTCTCTTTCTGAAAGAGTTTCAAAGTCAGGACATAAATGCCAAGGATCTAGACAGACAGCACAGATGCTTCACTGATGACTGACAAAAATATATTGTGTCCATGCCACAAGTGGCAAATAACTATACATATCTAATCTAGACTTGAAAAAGGGTGCTTTCTTGAGATATGAATGGACATGTACAGTAAACATTTAAAGTCTTAGTTAACTAAGTCTCATTTTCACATCAGACACTTAAAAGTCCTTAGTCCTACAGAGATTAAACATGTTCCCCATACTTCCCAGTGCTGAAATATGTTCTAAAAGTATTCATGTAATTTTGGAAATACCAAAGCAGAGAATAAAGAAATAATTTACCTATCTTCTATGTGCTGACAAGAGGCTGTTTACTTAAACTATTAAAGAACAAAGATACACAACATAAAATGTTAAAATAGTAATTTAGAGCTATTAACCCTTGAAAAATACAAAGGCAAAAAATAATGCCAATTTTAACACTGCCAGAAAATAACAGCAAATCATTCTTTATGTTATCAATACTTCTCAGTTAAGAGCACAGTCTTCTAATGCAATCTCATGCATTCTCTACATAATGAGCTAAAAACAGGAGAAAAAGAATACACATTGAGGCAAAAGTGATCTAAGCATTTGTGTTTTCAATTTACCTAAACATATGAAAACGCAAAGAAAATGTTTATTATTCTACAAAATTTGGCACTTTCACAAATTGCTATATTTTAAGTGTACCTATGTACACAGACTCAATCACTTGCTTATTCTTCATAACACAAGTTACACTGCATTTCAACATCTGAGTTTATGTTATAAAGTACCAATTAAAATGTTTTTATCTCATTGCTATAAAATTAATGTAATTTTGAGGTATATTTAAAACAAGTTCTGTAATTTCCTCCCTCACTCACATACAAGTATTAAAAAAACTTTGCAAACATCAATAGATGAGTGCAATGATATTCAGTCTAAGTTAATCCCTAGACATCCAAATCCATGAATAAAAATTCATCAGTTTTAAATACACTGAGCCTATTAAGCAAGAACAAAAGCATATGCACAAAAGAGCTTTTAATATATTTCAAAGCCCACAAGAGCCATGGTCTCATTAAAATTATAAATTACACAAACATGGAATGAAGATTCAAACTGCAGTGCAGCTAAGCAGATTACAGAAAACCCCGCGTTCCATATGATAACACACCATGGCCCTCCCAGATGGGGGCTTGGAACAAAAAGGCCATCACTGCAGCTAGGGAAAACCTCCTTGTGATCTCTGGTTTCTGTTCAGCAGATGACAGCCAAATAATATGTTGATTATTCTGTTTGTGCTGCTAAGCTTGTAAGATGGAATAAAAGTGATATGATCTATTGTGAAGTCAATGCTAATGTGTTGCTCCACTTAGAAATAATATACTGAATTTATTCTGAAGCTATCTTTTTTATCTAAGTTCCAGGTTTTAAATGGATAGACTAAAATAAAAAGCCAGCATAAGCTATTGTTTAATTTGATGGTAGTTTTAAGTAAAGGATACAGCTGACACTAAGTGAGAAAACTGATCATGCAGCAAATCAGTGATACCTTTCTCAAATTGATTATATGCTGAAGTACTGAGTACCTGCAGGATACTCCAGTCTCAAAACTTAAATTATTACAGGCTCCAAACAGATTACCAAAGCAGATTGCCAAAAAACGCCCATATGGCTTATTTTACCACAGATAATTGCCCCAAATCCAAATTTCAAAGGAAGGCACAAATACCGTTAGAATAGAAAATAGCACAGAAACAATCACTGTATAACTCTGCTAATCTGAAGCCTCCCTGATTAAACATCCATCTAAAGAACTGTTGTCACAAACACAACCAATTCCTATAGAAGAACAGCAGACCAAGAGATCAATTCAAGGCACCTGAATTAGAAGCCAAGCCTTTTGCACAGATGTGATTTATTGATCAGAGATTCCATTTACTTACACCAAACAGTAAGAGAGATGACAAATTAGCTTCTAGGAATATACTACTATTCTTTGCTCTGTGTCAATCGCAACCCTTTATCAAACTCAAATATGCTTAAGAAGTATTAAGTTATTAATAATTAATCAGGCTTTATTTCATTGATGTTTTCTTGGCCTGTTCCAAAAGTCCATGTTTCAGCTTACTGTTCTCAGTAATACAATGAATTTTTAAAAGGAAAACCAGCAGTTGCTGTACAGAGTATTTGTGAATGGGACTATAGAAATAGCTTTTGTAATATATCTAGTACATTTGAAATCTCTTATACCATCTAGAAAATACATTTCTAGAAATCATGCAACTTAGACAATTATGTTCCTCTACAGAAAAAAAATTTACACAGTATTACATATTCACTTTTCAAAATGTAGTACCAAAAGATAGTCCAATACCGCTTACTGTAAAAAGAAAACATGCAAAAATGAGAATAACTGCTCAGTTAGATCCCATTTTTATCATTAAAAGCACTCTACAGTAACAAGGTTTTAACATGAACTTTCTGGATCATCATACACATCCAATCCTTCCTATGACTTGACACTACCTTGGCCCCAGTGACATCACAGGCATTTAATTCTGCCTTGAAGTAGCGGTTCAATGTCACAACTTGCAAACCCGAGAACTGAAACAGCATCGAGCTAGCTCAGTAGCTCTTGCCCGTCGTAATGCCCAGTAAGTTACAATACCTACCTCCTTAAAACACACACCCGCATACATTTTTACTCAGTCACTGCCCTTTTCTCAATGTCTTCACCAGACTGAAGTTTGAGTAGCTCATTAATTTAAGATCAAATAGCAAACAACAGCAAGGAGGAACACTTGTTTAGGTGACTCTACATTGTCTTATGTTACTTGCACACTGGCAGTGCCTGAACAACCAAGCTAGCATTAACTTACCTGTTTAATATATCTAGTAAAGCCATGGTCAGAATACAGATGTACTCTCTCAGTACACTGAAAAGCTGGTCTATGAAGCTCCCGAAGAAGCAGTATCTTTACATGCAAACACATTAGTAAAGGATTCCCATCATCCCAACCTTCTAGTTTTTATCTGCAATGACCTGTCAGTGAATTGTTTTACTCCAGTAAGAGAACATTTCCAATCGCCTTGATGTAAGGAAGGACATGCTAGAGGAATGTCAGAGCCTGCTGCTGGAAGTTAATCCGAAAAACACCATCAGCAGTACACATTCTAGAGCTCAGTGTAATAATTAGGAGCAACACTTCCTTTACATAACCAAGAAGGTCAGACAGGTGGGGCAGCACAACTGAAAAAAACTTAACCCTCCAAACCAGTTTACTTTTAAATACAGAAACAACTGCAGCATTCTTTCTGAAAGACTTTCTTTTTAGATAGCATTAACAGAGAAGGAAAATTCTCAAGCATGAAAAATACATAACTCAGCAAGCAGAGAAGAGCTACAATCTTAAAAAAATGCCAAAGGTAATCGGTTAAAAGCTTTCTGGACTTTTGGGGAACACACCTCATGTGCTGTCCAGAAGAATTTGTCATAATGCAGGTTTTATGACGTCCCAGAGATGATGGTCAAAAAAGCAAATTAAAAAAGAATACTTAAAATCCTACATCTAGAAAAGGAACACTTACTGATACTATATATTTTTAACAAAAATAAAATAATTATTTGGAATAACACACAAAGACTAAAATCCTACCAAAGTAGCATACAACATGACATTTTGAAATACAAAACGATCAATGCATAACATTTACTCTTCACATTTTCCACTGACGGGCTAAAAAAACACAGTTTTAATCTTGGAGGGCAACCATTTGCCTTTATGGGTCTCAGGCATTTCAAAAAGGCAATACCAATCTTTCCCTTTTCTTTTTTTCCTTTAAAACGGTATAAATAGCCTCCATGAAATATCACTAATTTGTATGAGGCTTATCAACACAATATATCTAATTTACAACTCATTTTCTATTTTATTCTGCAAGCTTCAGTAATAATGTATTGTTCATTCTTATTAAATATGTTTCTATAATTTCAGATTATATCTGCACAGGAATTGCAGTGGTCATTTTAGGAATAACTATCATCTACATTTATTGAACCAGCAGTTACCTTTTATAATCCACAGCATATGACACAGAGTCACTTATTGCTTTAATGCTTTTTCCCCAATTTAATTACTTCTATTTTTAACAAAACTGCTTAAATTTGACATATGTTCAAATTTTTATCACTGTTATTCAGTATTCACAGACTGTTTAATTATCATCCAGAGGCTTTCTAAAGAAAAAATGTATGTTTTATATAATATTAGACAATTGGTACATGTTAAACCATTCCCACTAATCCTAGTCTTTCCAAGAAACAATGTAATAAGGAGTTTTTAAGTTTTTTTTTCCCATTGAAAAATCCCTAGATCTTTCAGGGTTGGGACTTCGGGATTAAACATTCTTTCCAGTTGCTGGCTCATGGCTTGAAGATCCTACACTTAAACTTATCCCATTCTCACTAGTTCAAAGATCAGGAAAATGAAGCCATCTTCTTTGCGGCCATAATCCATGACTCACGCTGTTAGATACTTAAGAACATCTCCAAAGCCAACTACCTTGTTTTAGTTCCCAGCACAGGCTCAGCAGGGCACTGGATCACGTGACTCCTAGCCCGACCTAGTCAGGTGACTCAGTAACTAATCTGATTTGGTGACTATAAAACTTTAATCAGTACAGTCTAATACCATCACATTCTAGAACTTAGCAGGGAAGCAGCTTTGGGATATAACAGCAAACATGAATTAGAACTTATGTTAAAATAGAGTTTTCCACCTCATATATAAACCAAAAGCCACTGAAAACTGATGAGGCAGACATGCATATTATGGCATTTTATTCTAGAACATTTTGCTCATTACCACAGAGAGAAGACAGCATATCATGTATCTTATAAAGTACAATTAAAATAAAGAAAAAATATTAATAAGAAATTAGGGCAAATAAACATACATCTGTAACATTCTCATTAAGAAATACTGTTTGTAGTATAGAGCCTCCACTTACATTAACTGAAGCTTCTTGAAGTTTAATTGCAGGTAGCATGCATTCTAGTAAGGGAAGTAATAAGGCAGTGGCAGCTGCTTCCAGTATAGAACATAAAATCTTGCATAGGGCATAAAACACATGAAATGTATTTCAAAGACTGCTATTTTAGCAATTTCCCCCCCAAGTCTCTAGACTGCAGGGTTTTAAGAAATATGACAAACATACTTGCAGATCAAATTCCAAGCACACCTTTACCAAATGGTTTGATTTTTTTTTAACTCACCTATTGTATCTCCCTTATTTTTTCCTTAGGGAATTTTCACTCCAAATCCTCTTAATCCATTTTAGAATCTGCATTTTACACCGGCAAGTTGTTGAACGGAATCAACAAGTTAGTAACAAATGGAAAACAGAAAGCTTAGTTTCTTCATATCAGAATTAGGTTTTACAGATAAAATTTACATGAAAAATATCAATTCTATATGATAAAAAAAAGCAGTGAGAAAAAAATTATTCTACAATTAAGGATATTCTTATCTAGAAATAACAGTTTAAACTATTTCGATATTTTGCAGTTGCAGTGGACTGTGCCAGTAATCACAGCCCAGCTGACAAGAAAAAAACATTTTTAAAATATTATTTCCTTATCATGTGCGATCTTCTTCACTTTCTCTACATTCCAATTTCGTTTGCATAGCAGGAGCAATAGAGCATATCTATCCGCTCATCTGAGGAAGAGTTTATTATATAATAATATCCAGACTTAGAATTTGTGCAGTGTTGCTTTCTGATATGTCAGTCCCTAATGGAATCTCTTACACATGCTGGACATTCATCTTTTAGAAAGACGACATGTGAATGAAGGCAAATTTTTGGTATAAATCAAGGAGAATGAAAAGGCTACTATCATTCACAAAAAAATCAACCATCATAGACTTCAAAAGAACAAACATCCCAGATAATCATTTCCTTCTCTATTTGGAACAGAGGATGTGTACGTACAGACATTTAAAAAATCATAGGTTATAAAATAACAAGGATCATTAATTTTAAGAAGGATGATTTGAGCATCAGAGCCTCATTGGTACCTCCTGCTACATACAACTGCCTATTGTCAGTAGGTTTTAATATACATCAGACAGCAATAGATTAGATACATTACACCCAAAATGGCTTTTCCGTATACTCATAGGGTTCTCTTGACTTCTAAAGCAAGCACTGTTTTTTTCAGTAGGATAAAGTATTTGAATTTGCTCACGACATGAACAGAAGCGGAAATACAGAACTGAGATGCTCAAACAACCTTTACACGAGCTTAGTTTTCAGGAGTTGTTTGCCACTATCTTCTTAAACATGCAAAGTGCTTTGAACGGTAGCAGCCATTAAGCCACTCATAGAGCCAACACACAAGAGCTGTATTTCTCAATGAGGCAGCCTTGGCCTTACAGCTCTTTACCCTACAATGTGTTTCAGAGTCACGCTAACAGCACAAAATACTGCCTTCCCAGCCACAGGCCTTAAGCCACACCTTGATTAAGGGCTCTCGGTTGGTTACCCCCAGGAGAGGCGCTCCACCCACGCTTAGAAGCTACCGCTAGAAAGAAGCGCCCTTCAGCCTCCCCAAGGGGAGCCTCACGCGGAAAGAAAGAAACTTTTACTGGGAAGGCTGAGGCAGGAAGCCCAGCCCGCCCAGGGTCATATTAAGCACAGAGAGAAGAGCCCTTCCCCTCAGGGGCAATCCCCGCTACCCCCAACGGCCGTCCCTGCACTCACCTACCCGCCCGCCACCGACTACCCCAGCGCTAACCCCACCCCCTAAAACGCGCCAACAACGCGAGCTGCTATTGGGCGGCGAGCTTCCCGAGCCGCTATCCTATTGGCGAAGGAGGGGCAGGCTTGGGACTTCCCGACGGCCCCTTGCGCTTGTCAAAGGTTGGGCGGCGAAGATGGCGGCGCGCGCGAGCGGTGCCGCCGTGACGGCAGCGCGGGGCCCCGGCGCCCCCAGCTTCCAGCGCAAGGGCTCGGCGGGCGGCAGCCGCCTGGCCGCCATCGCCGGCACGCGGCCCGCCGTGCGCCACGGGCAGCTGCTGCTTTCCAGTGGGCTCCCCTCCCTGGACTCCGTGCTAGGTTGGTGCGGGGCTGGGAGCGACCGCCGGGTCTCCTCGCTGTGGCTGCCCCGGGCCGCCCTCGCCGCCGGGAGGTGGGCGGAGGGAGCAGAGGAGGCAGCCTCGGAGCCCTCTCTGCCCTGAGAGGGGTCCCCTCGCCGGCTCCTCAGGAGCAAGAGGGTTGTCCTGCATCTGTCCAAAGTGGCACCTGCTCCCCTTGTGCCAGAGTGCCACAGGAAGGAATGACTGGGTGAACTTCCCACTGTGAACAGCGCTACGCCCAAATTAACTTACAGCTGGTGATAGCACTGCTTGTTTTCATCTCTGTAACTGCTCCCAAGGTGCAGAGGCTGGAAGCTCAGCATGACTTTCCTACATTGCTTGTCCCTGCAACATTGCTATAGATCCCTAGTTTAGATAGGCTAATGCTGACCTGGCTCTGTTCTTACTGGGCAGCTGCATTTGCCAGTGCCCAGATGTGAGAGAGTCCCTGACTCACTGTGGCTCTTGCCATGTTATGCTCTGTGGTATAAGTTAGCATTTATTTAATTTCACTAAGCTCGAACGCTTAGCTGAGCAGTATTCCTCACCTGTGTGTGTGAGGGTTGCATGGGCCTGCTGCTGTGACTGTATTGGGAGGCAGTATCTATCATGTTAGTGTGAGTTACTCCCATTTACCTTTGGGACTTAAGGTTTAGGAGACGTTTAACTTTATCTGTTGGTTTTTATTCCTAAATGAATATATGCTTAGTCCAATCACATTTTTCTTCTTAAGGAATGTATTTATGGTAAATAAAAAAAAAAATTTTTTTTCTAAAAATAAGAGCTTATGACCTGGGTGTGTTAAGGAAAAATCACACTTCTATACTTCTTTGTGCATGTGTATTATGTTGACAGGGAAGAGAACATCTATGAGAGATTGGCATTCTTTTGGAGAGAACCTTCCCTCTGTAGGGAAGGTGTATTTCATAACATTTGTAGTTTGTGAAACCCCTTAAGAGCACAAACATGGCATTTTAATTGAATATTCCAGTTCTTACTCGGGTTTTGTTTCATAAATTGGGGATTTTGCCCATCACAGGTCAGGGGTTGTGTGGAACTCTCTATGGTATCAATTGCCTATATCTTCAGGCACTTGCTAACATATAATTAGTGATTAGTAATGGAAATTGGGGAAACAACTTCTAGTAAATCCTGCAACCTTTCTAAAGATTTTTTTTTCTTGCATTTTGTGTTTTAAGTAGTTTTTAGTTTTGAATATTCTGACAAATTTTCGGCTTGGTTATCCAGAAATTTCTTGAAATGTATAAATAGCAACTTTTGAAGTCATTTACAAAAAAAAAAAAAGTGGTGCCCTTTTGTACTCTTGTGTTAAATTTTAGTAGTCTCCTGGCTCTCAAACCACTGATTCTTGGAGTTTGAATGGGGGTTAGGCCATGAAGACAGAGTAATCTAAACCACAAATGTCTAGTATTAAGCATTGCTTGATCCTTGCCTCCCTAGGCTAGATGAGATCAGATCCTTCAGGTGTTTCTCTTAGGTCGTGTGCTCCTGCCCCATTGCTGTGGCCCTCAGCTGAACTGCTGAACTTGCACAAGTTTATCTTTTTTTTTTGTATAGTGGCAGGCCAAAACTCATTAGACCAAGTATGGTCAAATAAGTGCTGATTGAAGGTGAATGCTACTGTTGATGCAGACCATATGCTGGTGAATACAGAGGTGGCTGTCCTGTCTTTTTTAAGAAGGGGAGAGTGTATGCTTCATAAATGTCCTGCAGAATGCTATTTCTTTGTTTCTTTAAGAATGCTGCTCTGTCCCCCCACACCTTTTTCACTAGCAGTTAAGTAGTTGGCTGTATGAAATATTGTGTTTTACCGTCACTAAAAGCTGAAAATAAACTTTTCTTACAAACTTGTAGTGGAACTTGATATGAACTGTTTTACCCTGGTATGCGAGGCATGATCTTCTAGCTCTTACGTTTTGCACTTGGCTTTTAGTCTGCCCTGTCCAGAAGCAACAACCGAGATACAGTATTGTCTGTGGATATTAGAAAAATTAAGTTATTAGAGACAAGGCTAGTGAGAGACTGTGTAGAGAGGAAAAGACAGAATTGTGTGCAGGAATTTTTCACTTACTACTTTTCAATTACTGAATTGTCTAATATTAGCTGATAGCTATCTCTTTATAAAAGCATCTTTCTTCAAAAATAAGCAACAGAAGTGCTTGATTTCATATCCTGGGCTATTACTGAGACACTCTTTACATCTCTGAGCTTTATATTCAAGTCTAGTTTCAAGGCTTATGGGCCATATGTCTGGTTTGAGCCAAAGCGTCTCTCTTCTGAGCTGTAACTTTTGCTTAATAAAATCATCCTAGGCTTAGTATTGAATTTTCCATAGCAAGCAGTTAAAGGTCACAAAGATGCTTTTTTATAAGTTCTCAAGATGCAAACTGTGTGTGTGAACACATACTGGGAATCAGTATCATTCTTTATATTGAACATATCTAAAGATTTATTTTTTAACTTGGATTAATAATCTCATTGTCCTTTGCAGGCCAACAGATAGTTTCAATAGTTTGCTCTTCCTGTGGTGGTAAAATATGCTGTAGAGTGGTGCGGAGATAATCCAAGTAGGAATTTTGAGTACGATATTGTGAAGAACTGCTATTTTCAGAAACTTAATGTCCAGTCTTTCTGAATGCTTACTGTGAAAGCAGTAGGTAGTATTGTGACTTTAGGCTTTTCTGTCAGATATCTGCTTGCTGCGTTTCTTTTTGTCAAGTCTTAAATTGCATTGCTGTAAAGTTGCAGAGTTAGGAATCTTATTTAGGTATTTACATTTGGGACTGTTTATTTACTAGCAATCAGAAGCTGAAATAAAAAATTGAGAAACAAAGAGTTAAAGTTCACAGCAGTTTCCTTAGAAAACTTGGGAAGTCTAAGTGTTTCTTCTGACTTACTGACTTTCCTCTTACCTGTGATGTTTCTTGGCTATTTTACCATTATTATTATTATCTTCATTATTACTATTACAAAAGATGCAACCATAGTGACTAATAATTTTACTTTTCATCTAAAAATATACTACTTTATGTTGTTCAATACAACCAGTCCTCTGACCTGAGCTTGCCCTTAGCATCTAGGGTATATTCACATAAGTTACTACTCTGTCTGGTACAAAGAGGCAGGGTGTTTTCAATCAAAATATTCATCTTAGGATTTTGACAGAATTGGTATTTGTTGGTCAAACAAATGCTTTCTTGTATAAGCTACCTAAAGATGAAACATTTTGTTATCTGTTGATAATCTTATAAAGATCTTCAATCATTATTGCAGGAGATAATATATTTTCTATATCTAGCTGTGTTTTGGTAAGGTCATTTCAGGCTCTTCTATTTTCTGCATAGAACTTGTGCTAGCTTTAAGCAGCTGCTCAAAGTAACATGTACATTTCATCTCCCCAAACGATTGCAGTGCGTATTTTAAGCGTCGTTGTGTGTTGGAAATCATCTGTATGATCTTTTATTTTTTGTCTTGTTTTCCCTTCTTCCCAGTAAGAGAACTTTTGGTTACTTTATTTTTCTTGTTGATTTTTTTGTTGTTTATTTTTTCCTTCCAGAACATTTGAAATTAAGCAAAAGTCGTTGTATTTAGAAGATTAAGTGATTCTAATTTTCTAATAAACAATATTCACATTTTTTAAGTATTAAAGAACAACCTGATTACTTAGGTTTGCCAAAAATATTCAGGGAAATATTTGAATCTTGACTTCAGGCTCTATTTTATGGTATGTGTGATGCACTGAGATACAAATATTCATTTAGTTGCTGGCTAAACATTTGCTTTGTGATGAACTACTAAAATTGTACTCGCATCATGACATGATGGCAAAGTGATTCTGTTGTCTTTTGAATTCAGGCATCATAATGCAACAGTACTATCACTTTTTGTGATTCTTGTAGAGGCCCTGTAGTTAGTCTAGATATGCTGTTGCCCCATCTGTCCTTACCAATGCAAGTAAAAATGTCTTGATGCATCTGTCTATATGGGCTAGCATTGCACAGAATAGTTTGGACCTGGGACTTGATTATTTTTTTTTTTTTCTTTCCTCTTTAACAGAAAATAATAGAGACTACAGAATTACCAGCCAGAATATTTTATGTTGCATGTTGATCTGTAACTTTGCAAATTCATCTTCTGGTTTGGCTAATCGTTCCATATGATTTGCAAGTCGCACCTTTTCTGAAATAGCTTTAGTAAAGTATTTGTATTACAACCTTAGGGGGCTAAGTGTTCTCTGGTTTCGATGTGTGGCTTGTTTATGCACGGTCCAGTATTTGCCTTCTGCCAGACAGCAGATCCTGTTATGCTATTAATCTGTGATATCATAAAGTACATTGAAAATTACTTTAATTTGCTCCCTCCTATACTTCTGTTAACAGTTTCTAACTTCATGTGGCTTTCTTAATTTATCTTTATTTTGATACCTTTACAGAGTCATTTAGGTATTGCTGCTTTTAAAATAAGAAATCATTTGTCTTCTAGTTTGTTGATGGTTCTTTTGTGGTACTAGAAAAACATTTTTTGTAACTTAATTTAGGAACTAAAATACTATAGTATAAAAATGAAAAATATCCATTTTGTTTAGAGATTATTTTGGTGTCATTTTCTGTGCAATTATATTGCAGCTTAAATCATTTGATGACTTTTATTAAAATGTGCATAGCAACTCAGCAGTTTAGACATTAAGGAACACAAAATGTGTTCTCATAAATTAATGGTGAATGCAGAATTATTTGCCTCTTGATCAAAAGGAAGGCTAGTGTAGTTAGTCCTTTGACATTTGTTTGGCCTGTGGGAGGGAAATTTGCTTTTTGTCTTCCTTCTGGGTATGTATCAACTTCACAGGTGCTACAGATATTCATGGTCCCACCAGTGGAGCTGAAGAATAAGAAATTGATCCAATCCCTATTGGAATCAATTTCAAGTGAAGTTTAATGAGCTTTTAAATTGATAGACTGAATTATCCCTTTTGCTGGAGTCTGCCTGTGCACTCCAGAATTGAGCTCTTTTGTCAAGAGCTTTGGATGTTGTGATATTTGTGTGGATACTGTTTGCTCCAAACTTCCTTTTAGAGGAGGGTGTAATTGCAGAAGACACACTGCAGCTTTCTGCATGCAAAGCACTGCAATAGGTGCTTTATGCATCTGAACACTTCCTGACCTTGGGGAGAATTTTCCTTCATGGCTGAATAGAGCACTTGTAGTCTGATTTTATGTTATTCTAATGTTTTCTAACTTGGGTTCATATTTCAAAATAGCTTACAAGGAAGTGTAGAATACGGATTCTTCCTTGACCACCTCTGTTGAATTCCTTCTTACGATAGCGGTCACTTGTGACCACTTTTATGTAATTGTACTTATTTTCTCTTTAGCTAAGTCAAGTTTTAGCAAAGAACCAGTGTTCATAATTGTTTTCTGTTGTTTTTAGGTTCTCCACCATGAGATCAATGGGTTAAGAATCTGTATCAAACATATTGGGATCTTTCTAGTCCCCCTCAGAATTCTCTGTGCTTGGTACATAAAGATTAGCGTTGTGTCCATGATGGAATCTTACCAAATATATTCTTATTATTGTTTCCATCAGCTGGATTTTTTAGAGTAATTTCTCTGAGATATACTAAAAAGACCATTTTTTCTTGATGTGTGTTTTGATATTCATGAACTGTCAGGCCAGCTTTCATTGTCTGAAGTCCCACCTGCCTTGTTATCAGGCTTGTTTTCAGTATTAAACTGTGGAGCCAGAATTTTGCCTAACTGACTTCAGTTGGGATTTATTAGCCTCTTACTCCGTTACTTTACAAAGATGTTTCCTGGTGCAAAGCAGCAGCAAGTGGTAGTGATTAATATGGATTTCATTTGAAAAATGTTTACTCTCTTGAGTCACCCAAGTAAAAAAAATCCCTGGCTCAGACCATGCATCATTATTGCAGTACTTAAGTATAGTTGCTTAGAGCTCTGCAGGATCTTTTTACCACAATGATCATAGTACAGTATATTGTGAAACTAATTGTAATGTGTAATATGTAATTACATGTAATGTGTAATTATTTCATAATAGAGAATTGTAGGAAGTATTGCAAAGATAATTAAAATGTTGTTCACATTTACATTTTTAAATTCCCTGTTATCACCTTTCTTTGACTTATAAACTAAGAAAACTTAATTGTTCTCTAGCATAGTATTAAAATGTAGTCTTAATTTATTCTTCGTTTTGTTTTGTTTCCAGGTGGAGGTTTAGCTGTTGGAACCCTTCTCCTTATTGGTTAGTATGGAATATACAAATGCATAAAGCTATATTCTGATATGAATCACTCATTTTCAATGCATTTATTAAATATCCTATTGGCTTTGTTTATTAAACTCAGACTTGAAGAAAGTGCAACTGTCAGGCTTCCTCAGTTTGCATATTCTCTATTTCAAGAATTACTGCAAGTGGATCTGCTATTAGAGAGGGTTGAGGTGCCTCCAAGAATACTGCAGAATCCTGTGTGAAAGCAAGATACTTAGCAAATTTCAGAACCTTCTATAGGTGTTTTTAAAAAGTTTGAGGTTTTTCTAAGTGGCTGTTTCCTGTTGACTTCTGTTTATCATCACATTTTTTTAAAGTTTGGCTTTCTGAGCAAGATGGGAAATGTGGAGTCCTTGACTCTCTTGTTTCCAGAATCAGTTAAGAAAACCTTGTTAGAAATCTGCTCTCTGTCCAGTATGAGAGAGGGTGAGATGGTTAAGTTGCACAAGAATTCCCTTCACAGACTGCATCAGAACAGTCGGTCTGGCAGAGATTTTTGATGGGCTGTACCACATCCCCTTTACAGCAGGAATCCCCAGCTTTCCATCTTATCTAAATTAAGATTAGCAAATTGTAAGAAAATAAGTATTTGGCTATTACTTTGTCATTATCCTCTTCAGAATAAATTAAAAGATGCCAATATGATTAGCCAGATCTTTCATGTTATCGAAAGATGAATGACTTAATTTAGTGTCTCTAATACTAAAACTGTTTCCTATGTCTCAGACATTTTGGAAGGGGCATGGAATTTTCTTACACTTGGGTGAGCAGTGACACAAATGCACAAGTAATTTAATACACAAAAGGAATATTTTTGTTTGTGATTTGGTAATAAATTCAGCTTCTAGAAACATGACAGAGAATCTTTGTTGATGCAAAACTAGATTTTTTCCCCCAAAATTAACCTTTCCATATGTTATTTTGAAACATATAATTTGATACAAAAGGTCTTAAAGGATGAGCTATATTTATTCATGACTCACTAGTCTGAAAACTTTTAGACTAATTTTTAAAGTCGGTGCAGGTAGAATTGTAACTGCATTGTTAGAATATCTTGTCAATATACTAAAAAACTCTGTCATGAGATTAGTCTCGACAAGCTTAATATTAAACAGGATTGAAGCTGTCAACGATAAACCTCCTAGGAAGATCTTTCTACTTTATACTCGAAATGTTGGAAAAAGGTTAAATTCTTTCCTCTCCTTTCAACATTCCCTAAGACAGGAATAAATTTAGATTAGCTTCCCTTGCAAATTAAATGGCCTTCTTGAATATTCGACACGTTATCTTGGTTAATTTTACCAATGGTAGTAAATACAGGGCATTAAAATACTTAGTTTTAATTGCTGTTTTCTGGAGATGTAGTAATGGCATAGGTTTGTTGCTAATACTGTAAAATAGCATTTGAAGTGTATTGTGCACAAAATTAGAATTTTAACCTGTAATAAGAGGCATCATGTTTTCCAATACACTTCAGTGTATAATACTGTCTTTTGGTAGTGTTTTATTTACGTGCTACATAAAGTTTCTTTCCTGGTACTTTCATTTCAAGGGGTATTGCTATCTTGGTTTAAAAAAAGTGAAGCTAACATTCACACTTGAGTGAAATGAGATTTTAATAACACTGAAATAGTTTATGCAATGTAAATATGAGAGCTTGCTTCATCTAAACTCCTTCAGAAGATGTTTGCTGGAAGTCTTCTCTTTCATTAAAACAAAACCCCAAGCTGTTGATTAAGCACACTTTCCCCACCTGCTTACCACATACTTAAACACTTTCATATGTCTGTTTTGCCACCTTTAGGAGGAATTTCTAGAACAATGTTGCTGTGTTTTATAAAAATAGGCCGTGTTTATGTAATACATTCTGTATAGCGACTTGCAGGAAGCTCTGTGTTGGGTCCTTATTCTTACATACCTTTAAGGTGCTGTTCTTTGATGGCTGAAAGTTTCAAAGGTTATCAGTAAGAGGGCATTTGCTAGTAGCTAAGGTCGATTATAGAAAGTTAAACTTGTTAGGTGAAGAGCTTGCCTATACTTGTATATTCTAAGCCTTGAAGCTGTTTGAGCTACTTTAATTAGCTACTATTATTTTTGCTAGAAGTGCAATTTAACCTGACTGGGAAGAGCTCTCTTTGCATGTCATGTAATTGACTTTATCATCTTTTTAAAGTTGAAAAAGGTAATCTCTGGAGAGGTACAAAACAGTGATTTGCTAAATATAATTATATAAAATGCAGCTTATCAGAATTCACCTTCCTGAAGTATGGCCAGATGCCAAATATTGTACCATAGATGTTTGACACCTCTGTTTTGGCATGTACTAATTAAATGCAAGTGACACAGACTGAATTCCCTCAAGCTTAGTAAATGTGGACATTAGTAAATATCTTGGAACTGGAATTTCAGATTATTAAAATAATCACATTTTTAACCTGCAGCAATTTGTAGAGAATCTTCATAGCTAAAGAAAGACTCACCTTAGGTCACAGGTTTATACTGTAGAACTATCTTGCAAAATAATGATCAATGCTCATAGACTGTGACAGGCTTTTGACAGCTTTAGGGCAACCTGGCTAGAGCTTGTACAGAGGGAAAGAATACTGTGTACACTTTATATTGTTGCAGTCTTAGCTCTTCCTCTTGTGGGTCTCATAATTTAAATAATTTTACGAGTTACCTCTGGCATTTTCCAAGGTCCTGCATGATATGTAATATTATCCAACTGTTTAGAACACCTTTTTATAAAGAATTGATACATATATGTTATTTTATGGTCAGTTCTTGAGCTTTTTTTCCTGTTCAAGTTTATGTTTTTCTCCCCATATTGCTCCCTTGGAAGCACAAATACCTCTGGTGCATGGGGGAGCAGTTATAATTGGAGGTTCTTTAATTCTTAAGACCTATGTTATGTTTTAAGGTCTTAAGACCTAAGATATGTTTAGACCTAAATTTTCATGATGAGTCCATGAGAATTGTGCCCTTTACCAGATATTGAGTGCCTCGCTTTTATCGGGGATCTCTGTGCTCTAGCTAAACTGTAATGCCTTAAAACTTTGATTTCATGACGTGCTTATTTCTGTCAGTGGTTCTACTGGACAGTTCAAGCACAAAGGTAGCAAGAGATCTATTACACATCCACTAGCCTATAGAGCACAAAGGTGTGGAGAGGCTACACTGGGAATACGTCTTTATTCCTACCTTTCGACATGGAATATGTTGGCTATATATTGGAACTCATTACACTGATACTGACAACATTGCATATTCTTCAGGACTGTTTTGGCCATCAGAGCAGTCTCTAGTGGAAACAGCCCAATGGATAATAGTCACAATAAACTATTTTAGCTGTGTCCGTATCTATAGCATCAGAAAAGGTTTTGTCCTGGAGACAATATGCATAACTTCTAGGTAAATAATCTCTTTACCATGTATAGTTTTACGCTTGGCTAGTTACTCACCTGCTACTTAGCTGTAGAAATACTCTTTGTTCAGAAAGAATTGGAGAAAGCTGTGGACTGTTTTCTGACTTGCAGTGATTGGACCCAGAAAAGAAACTGCAGCTGCAAGATTCCTGTAGGTTTGTGTGCTTTATTAGTTAGAAGCAAAGCTCACAATGGAAGCTTCTGATGGGAGACCTGCTTAGTATTGAGGCTAATAATAAAGATTTGGGGAGTGTCTTAGCTGAATAAAATGCACTTAAATGTTGGTCTGTACAAGTACAGAGTAGAAGTAGTTCTTAGATATGGGTGTAGTTGGAAGAGGAAAGATGACTGAGAATTTCTTAACTACTAAAATAAATTCAAAGTTATCAGAAAAGAGAAATACTTTAGAATATTTTGATTGTCTATGAAAGTAATGGTAAGTTATTGAAGTACCTGTGCTAAATGATTTATTTACAAAAAGGAAAGCTGTACTCCTGTGCTTTTGAATAGTAACGTAACTATTGTAGCTAGGGTACAATGAACATTATCAGAAAAGCCCCATATGGGTGCACTTTAGATCTTTAGAATACTACAAAAGTTTAGTGACCTAGAAATTAATCAATAAAAGGCCGTCCTCTATGTGACAAATTGAAGAACTGAGAGATTCTTACAGATGCATTGACTTTAACAATCCAAGATACATTGTTTGTAAAGCCTTTTCTGAGACACATTTAATTCAAGTACTGTAGCAGGCTAAGAGGTGTCTTATATTTAGATTGCTCTCCAATTGTTTTTTTTAAGTTTACTGTTATGAAAATCAATGCAAAGACACTAAAGGAAAGGCTAACACACACGCACAATGTTTTCAAACACCAGTAAATGTTCTTTTTTGTGCCAAAATTCAGAATTCCTTACTACTACTTAAAATGTGTTTTTGAAGTGCAGCAGAGTAAGAAAGTCTTTAATCCTCAGTTACAATAGTGCTATAAATCTGTCACTCAACAAAATAAATTATAATCTTGGAGAAGTGGGTAAAATGGATTATACCTGTTTCTTGTTTCTCCATTTCTATAGTTTATTTGAACAATTCAGCATTTCAAATAAAATTTGAGTAAAAATTCCTGATCCACCTAACCGTTCCTATGAGTATAATTACATTATTGTAATGAACAGTATAATTTTTAATTTGTATTAAATATAAAATAGCCTTATAGAGTGGTTTGCACAAAACCAAACAATGTTCACTGTCAAAGGAATAATTAATACTAAAAATGGTGATACAGAAAAGACACTCTTTGTATGTTGCACGCTCATTCGATGATGTGTGTAAACAATTCCCAACTTTGCCCAAATTATCTGGGCGAAATGTGTTACTGAGCTATCCCTCACTAAATGTGAGCTAAATCCAAGTTCTGTTTAGATCGATCCCACTCAATACTTGTATCCCAAATTAAGAAAAAAGTGAACTATACTGTGTAAGTGAAAATTAATGAATTCAGGTTTTTACTTCCCCAAGGATGAAGTAAATGTGGCTGAGGATCCTTCCAGAATGCCTTCCTAGTGTTCCATTCCCCCTTTTGCTCAGAGGGAAGGAGGTCTAACTATATCACCTCCCCTGACATCTGCTGCAGTGATGTGATTATATGGGAGGCTTGATGACTTCTTTCAGGTAGCTCAGACTTCTCTCTCTTTTAATAAGTAGCTATCACGCTGTCACTTTGATTTCTAGGGAGCTTTGCTCTTAGATGGAGGGCTTCATTAGCACATGGAAGTCAATATACTGCATAATCAGTTATATTGCAATAAGCAACAAAAGCATACATAACTGGAGCGACAACATATGGGAAAGGGTGGCGGGGAGATCTATGTGTGTTCCTGGATTCTGACTGAGAGAAGTGCACTCCATCTAGTCACATCTGCATCCACAGCCACTAAAGTGTGGAGCTGCCTTACTAGGAAAGCATAGTTTTTCAGATAATATTAATAGCTTTTATATAACTTTTTTAAGCATGTAAAGATTGAATTAAGGGCACTCAGAGAAACTGTAGTGCTTTTCAAAGTCTGTCTTGCTGAAACTAGAAGAACTCAACTCTCTCAACGGTAGACATATGTCTCCATAACATTTTTCACTACATTGGTTACTTTCCATATTTTTCACTAGATTTTTCTCTTTTAAATTATCATATATTGCAATCCTATTAGAAAGCTAACGTGGCCTTCTAAAAAAGCTAACGAAAACAAAGCTAAGTTATATTGTGCAGTCTGAGGTTTTAAACTGTTTTTTAAGCAAGAAGCTGAATACATCCAAAATTAGTCCTAGTGTTGTAGTTATTGTGTTCCCTTGGGCTTACTTGGGTGTCAAGATCTCTGTCACCTTGTGTCTTAGCTAGTGTCTTGTAATTCATTTCTTCCCTATCTCAAAAGCTCTGCCAATCTCAAAATATTGCTTCAGAGTCCCTTTTAGCGCATTTATTTTTTCAAATATTTGTATTATGGTTGTCTCATTTTACTTGATTAGACTTTTTTTAAAAAAAGTTATTTTAATTCAACTGATTACCGTTTTAAGCATGAATAATTAAATTATAACATGATTTTCTCAAATGAACAAAACTTCCTATTAAATCATGATTTTGCTAGTCTTGGTTGATACTGTGGTTAAGCCTCGCTATTAAACATAGCATTATTGCGACCTTGGGTCTGTAGCCCATCTGTATCTTAGAAATCTAACACAATTGAAAATTCTTTCTCTGTCTTAAATAAGAGTAGGATTGCAGTATTATTGAGCATTATGTTTAGATCCACGTTGTTTAACCATTAACTACGTTTTATTTTACATAGTTGATGAGGAGATACATGGAAAGATGACTTGTATGAGGGCTTTAAGAGGGCTTTTCTTGTCAAAATTTGCATATAGGTGTTCTAACAAAAACAATCCAACCATTCTTGTTTCCACAGAGGAAGATAAATATGGTGTTTACTCCCATTTGTTGTTCAAGTATTTTCTCGCAGAGGGAATTGTTTGTGGACATGACTTGTTTGTTGCTTCTGCCAAAGAGCTTCCTACCAACATCTTAAAGGTAAAGGCTACTATGTTTTGACAAGAAAAGCTGTAATTTCTGGATAAATTAGAATTTATTTGTCCTTGTAGCTAGCTGTAAGAATGAAGTATTAAGTTTAAACTCTTTAAGTACAACTTCCTTTACATGAACTTTTTGTTCTGACTGCCAGAATGAAATAGGCCTTATAGAAAGGCTCCTCTCAGACTTGAGCAAGCTTCTAATCAAACACTGATAGCTTCCATTGTGAGGAAACAACTTTAAGGGAAAAAAACCTGATCAACACTGCAAAAAATGCTGAAGTGCAAGGATAATCTTACCAAACTTCATTAAATATTTTATGTCTTTCTAAGGCTGCTTTTTTCTAATATCAAAAGTAACATATAATTTACTGATTACTTCTGCATCAAGTGAAGTCTCCTATTTACTTCAGAGTCTTCAGAGACACTGTTTCTCGATAAAATGTTTGCTTTTTTTTTCCCCTTCCTAGTGGCGCTAGACTCTGTGTCTTGTCTATTTAGTATTATCTTAAGTATTTGGGAGAAAAAGTATATTCTGAATGAAAAGGTTCAGCTGTGGTTATGACAAATCTAATAGCTTCTACAGTGATCTTAAAGAGGATTGATCTAGAGATGGATTTTTGTCATTTGTTTTAGAAAGCCTAAACAAATATGTTAGAATTTGTCAAGTATGAAAAGCACAAAAATATCCTATTTTTTTTTTAAATTAAATTATCCAGAGGAATATTTTTATTGTGTTGTATTTAAATACCTAAAAATGGCTGTTGTATTTAAATACCTAAAAATGGTATTTAAACACATGCATTTTATTCTACTTTCATTCACCTTAGACTCAATGGCTCATAGTATGGCATATTTTTTCAATTTCCTATTGATTATGCTTTTATAAGTTAATGAACAGACATTACATAGCTCCATCCTTTCTGTACCATTTCATCTAGTTTAGAGTAAGTTTTCCTTATTTTTAGGGGTAGCCACTAGGTAAGCATTCTTCTGTTGTAACACCATGTTGGTGTTACTGAAAGATTATAAGAGGATAATATTACCACAGGAAAGTTGAGAGAATGTGATTTTTGTCTTGGTTTCTTCCTCGGTTTGTACGTTCATGTATCCAGCGGTACTGTGCTTTTCAGCTCTTGCCTTGCTTGTTCACTGCTTCTCTGATTAACAGGAAACATACAATAAAGTTAATTTTCTCATTTGTATTGCTGTCTTGAAATCAACTTGTCTTGGTGAGAGCCTGTAATACGCTTAACATCAATACAGAAAAATATGTGGCTTCACACTTGGAAGCTTGGGCACCTCTAGTAAAGCAAATATGGGTTACCTAAAAGAACACAATTGGCTTTCCTGAAGTTGACCTAAGACGGGCTTTGGGCATAGGTCTCCAAAGCACAGATGTAGAGGGATCTTTCCAAGACTGCCTTAGTTAGGACTAAGGCAGTCTTAAGGACCTCTGAGGACCTCTAAGGACCTTAGCGGACCTTCAAGCACTTCATCAAGAAGTTGTCTCTTGTGGTAAAAATTTGCTACTCAGATATCCACTAAGCTTGACCTTTGAATACCATTGTGTTAGTGTGAATATGAATTAATTTCTTGTCAATGCTGGTCTAGGCTGTGTTCTGTACTAAAAAGACAGCATGATTTAGTCTATATCAACCTTGAATGACATTTTTTTAATGTATACTTTTTTCTAAAAAAGTAAAAAATAATTGAAAACAATCCAGACATGGGATCAATATATTTCTATAGCTAGTGTTGTAATTAACTATTGTTGTACATAAAGGGAGTTTTAAACTATTTTATATCCTCACTGTGTGGTCACTCTATTTACACGTTTATTTCTCTGCTGTGATGCCATAATTGCCCTCTTCTTATTTTATCATGTGATTTGAAGTTTTCCTGAACCTGTAACCAAGACAAATATTGCTGGTAGTAGGAAGGGGAAAAGACAATCTTATAGACCATAATTATCTTGAAATTGTGTATAACTAAAAGACAAGTAGAGGATAAAAAGCCCAGATCAGCTGTGTAAGATATATTATATTACCACCCACCAATTTATCCATCATCCTTTGAAAACATATTCATGCCTTTTGTAGTCAAAGCTCCTTCAGGAAGTTGGCATTAGGACGTAATGCTGAAAAATTATACACCTCTGGTAAATCCTACTATATACATGCTGGTTTTGAGAAGTATTTTAAACATTCCAGAACACTTCTATTCCATTTATATTCTTCAACAAAAGGCAGCTTTTTGCTATATGTTCTGGGAGCAATTTAATATACGAAACAGTATGATATATTTCTGTGACCAGATTATTAAAAAAATACATGGTAAATGAAAAATATTTTAGTAATTTTAAATCTTAACGTATTTTCAATAGCAATACTTTTGCTTAAAATTAGAAGGAGTGATTATGTCCTCATGCAGAAAAAAAAAATTAATAAAATCAGTTTGTTTCTTGTAACCGTTTTCTTAAGTTCATTGTGTTTAGAGGCTATATTTTTGATATAATTCAGCACTCTACTGCCAGCTATTTTAAAGCTGCTTATAATGTGTATGGTTAGAATGGGACATATATGTTTGTGTATATGGATCTATTTATTACGAGGAAACTGGAACTTCAAACCCAAACTATTCTGAAAACAAGGTGACTGAAGCGGAGCTGGGAGAGGCTGCTGCATATTGTCTTCCAGCAGGGACTGCCCTGCATGGCTGAGAAAAAAGAAAGCCGCGCTTACCTGGAGACTGCGAATTCTCACGCCAGCCATTGTGAATGGGACTAACTTCATGCCCTCCGCCTTTTCCAATTCAGAAGAAATGGTCTCAGGATAAAGAGGCAAATTTAAACCTTTGTAGCATGGAGTTAGCTGGATGCCTTCTGCAGAAACAGTATTCAACTGTGTGCATCTTTTAAATCAGGAATATCTTTGGTGTTCGTTCCTACTGAAAGCGTTCTAGGTGCAGGAACTTAAGCTGCTTGCTTTTTTGCCTTGAGCGTTGGTATATGCCTCTGGTGTGTGTATCTTTGAGTAGAGAGGAAAGATCAAAACCCCTCTCAATGACCTGGCTGTACTTAGAAGCTTTTCTGGCTCTTTTTCTGACTCTTTTTTTTCCAGTTAAGATGTGCAGTTTACTACTTCCCACTTCTCTTATTTTTGCCAGTAAAGGAAGGATGTGCATATTGTCCGGGTGGGATGTTCCTAACCAACGTAGCTTGCGTTATGTTTACTTCTTATTTTGTATGGTTGCCATTTTGTTGTTTTTGTTTGCATGGGGCTGTTTGTGTTTCAAACACTGTTTCTTCCTCAGGATGAACTGAAGTTTTTATCAGACTTTAGTCCTCTATTTTTGCCTTAAAGGCTTTATAGTAAGTTTGCAGGCTGTTTGGCTTCAGACCAGTCCCAGATGCAGATGGAAACAGGAGTCTAGCAAATCCATTGTTATAGGTGTAGCAGCTTGATGTCTGTTGTGACAACAGGAACTGTGATCAATAGCTCTTTTAAGGGTGCCAGTTGTATCAGATAGAGCGGATAAAGCACTGTGCTTAAGTGCCTTACCTTGACTCTAGTGCTCTTTGCCATGTCTACCTTTTCCGACCAAGTTATTGTAGTTTTCTAGCAACAAGATGAAAATCAAGTTTGTCCTATCTGACTCAGCTACTGTTACTAATATCTAGTACCATGTTATATCTGTACTTTCATTCCTAAAGGCTGTCTAACCACATGACTTAGGGTATGAAGGTCCCTCTTATCAGGTCACAAAGAATCTGTTGTTTGAATGTCAGCAGAATATGTGCAGACCAGAAATTATGGCAAATTCTTATTATTGGGACCAGTACTTAGGGCAAAGTCGTGGCTAGGTTGTGATCACTATTCTAGTGTCCTGTTAATGCTTTCACCAAGTACTGTGCCACTGCTAAAACAGCTAGAGAAGATGCAGTACAGTTCTATACTTTGATTCCTAAGAAAGCTGAAATGTGTGTTCAGATAGCTGCCTCTGTGGGCAAGATACCAGAAACTACGCTTTTTCACAATATGTGTGCTTGTTGCCCTCCCTTATTCACATTCTTTGTTCAATCTTTTTCAGATTTCTATACTAAAAAAAACTGTGGATCATATGGTTTTTTCATCCTTTTTTCTCTTAAGATGAAGTGTGCTCAATGTTGTGTTTTTTTTCTCTAGATTTATTTAGGGGTCTCATTGTTGTGTTAAGTATATCGACAGTCTCTTAAAAGAGAAGCTTTTATTATGTGCTTTTTGCTGTTTTGTATTACAGATTTATTTTACAGCAAAATACATTGTACCATTGTGCTTGTAGTTTTCTTCCTTATAAATATGACTCTAAGCACTGTTTTGTCAAAGGAACAGCAAACATGGAAGGAGTGATTGGAACAGCGGCACGGGCTTTCCACGCCTGTTTGAAAGAGTGCTATTCTAACTCCTTCCCTTTCTCTTCAGTCTGCTGTTGTGAAAGAAGTGAGCTATAAAATTAAGGGGTATTCAAAATATATTCTGATATTTTTAGATGGATATAAAGAAGGTAATAGCATAACAAATAGAAAGGCATATATATATATATATATGTATGCAAGCAGGGCTGCATTCATATTGTCCTTTTTTTCTGATCGTGTTTGGAAAATGAGTCTCTTTTAATGGACCAGTTGCTCATGCATGAAGTTGCAGTTGCATGTTATTAAGTGGTGCCACTCAAATCCTTACAGGTGCAACACTAGTGAGGGGTTTTTTTCCCTTTTTCAGTGTCTCTGAAGTCAAAATAACCTTTTGCCATAAAAATTAGGCTTGAAGCACAAAAGTTTTTAATCACGTTTTCTTCAAATAGAGCTTTCAGACTTCAGAGAGGCACATGCCTGCAACTGCCTTTGAGTTTGAGAAACTCCTTAGCAAAATTTAAATTCCTTATTATAGATCTTACGCTTGTTTCATTTTCTTGCTTTCATGTTATGTAGAGAGAATATCTATTTCACATTTTTATATATTAGAATATAAATATATCAACATAAATGTTAACCGTAATATGATTTTCTACGTTACAAGATTTGTCGCATGCTTGATGCAGTAAATGTAAGGGTAAAGAGGAATATTTACACCAGAACCCTTTAGCTTAAAAAGGTGTTTTAAAGAGAACTGCTGAGAATTTTGAAGTGTTAAACTTTGTCAGTTGTTCAGATCTATTTAATTGAAAGATTTTTGCTTGCACAATTCGCGTTTACCTTGGTTTGACATCCCTTCAGTGCTTTGGAATATCAGTAAAAAATTGGAGTAGAACTGAAAATCTTGCCTGGAGATGGGAAGAAATTGTACAAGGACCATCAGGCATTTGTGTTTTTCAACAATAGCCCTTGCCTTACAACCAAACCATCATTCCCTCCTGTGGGAGTAGAGTCTTTTAAACTGAACTTTATAGAATATATTATTGAAAAGAAAATATTTACCCTTCCTGGCTTACCATCTGGTGTCCTTTAAAAACTAAAAATTAACATAATGAAAAAAGGACTTAAAATTGTGCAAGTTTAAACTGCTTCAATATTAGTGCACTTAAAGATCAACGGTTAATTATGTTCCTGTTAATATTTTCCTTATTTTCTATGTGTCTTTAATAATATCTGTGAAAATTCTACTTGCATAAAACCATATGAACAAAATATTTATTGCTACATGGTTTAAAATTCTTAAGTACTGTTAATTATGCTGTTATCAAAACCCTTAAGGATCAAAGGATTTCATTTGAGAGGGATTTCATATACAGCTTGGATTATGTTGCTAAATAATAGCACAGTAGTACTTCTTTAGCATTGTAAAATAGCTTTGAGAGGAGTATGATTCCTATAGCTGGTGTAATGCATTGGTAATTAAGAGGGTGTGAGGTTAAGCTTCATTAACTGCTGTGGGATTGTATCTGGGATTTTATTATCCCCTAGAGAATATAAGGAGTGAGAGAGGTCAAACTGTTAGAATCTGGTTTTGCCTGGTGCATCTGCCAAAACAAAGCAAGCAGAGTAATGCGGCAGCAGACGCGCCGCGGCCGTGATGTATATACAGCACATACGAGTTGTACACGTCTTCATTGCAAGGGGAAGAGATTTATTAATCTAAATTATTTCAGGGGTCTGATAAAACACTCTTCAGCTTGGATTGTGGGAAACAGACTGATTTTAATTGTGGATTTAGTACTTTTGCTTTAGAAAACCAGATTTTTTTGCAAATGTCTATTTTTCATTTTAAAACAAAGCAACAAACTTTTTCTTTCTACTTCATCTCGCTCTACATGCAGACACTCAAAAAAAAAAAAAAAAAAACCCTACACCCTGCACTTGACCTTTAGCACTTGTCTGGGGTTTTGTGTTTTCATGCTGCATAGCAAAGTCTTGTATTTTACTTGGCCGCAGGAAGTACTGTGTATTTTCTTTTTTAGCTAACGCACTGCTGTGTGCTTTGTTATTCTCTATGCCTTATGAGCTTTTTGTCCTGTTTTTAGTCTAGGAGAATGTAACAGGTTTTAAAAGGTGACACTGATGCCGGAAAAAAAATGACAGTCCAGAAGCTTTTCAGAGCTGTGTTATATTGGAGATCAAATATTTGTAAGCAGAAATAAATTGGAGATACTATAAGTGGATAAATTAATTCATTTCTTAGTCTTTTAAGAACAAATACTTTGCAAATTCTGAATGAAATTTTTGAAGGAATGTTTAGGCACTTTAGTAATCTTCTATTCTTCTTAAAATCTGATTTTGTTTCTAAGAATGTAAACCAAATGAGTTTAAAAATGAGACAGTTGTAAGACTAAGTAGCCCCAACAATGTTTTAAGTCTCAGTGTATTGTGTGATTGTATTTCCTGCGTACAGACAAAACCTGGTGGTCAGAACCTTGTGCAGCTACGGTTCTGACCTAGGCTGGGCATGTATTTTTCAACTGAGAGGAGTAGTCTGCTTCTAAATGGCAAAAAAAAGGACAAGACTAAGCTGCTAGATGCAATAACTGCCATTGCCCTGAATCGGGGTGTTCCTTAAATTGCTTGGTGTGACCCCTAGCCATTTTGAAAGAATCATTTTCTAACGCTAGAAGCTTTTATTATGTCAGGAAAAAAAAAAAATCCTTTCATTATGTCAGAAGTTAAAATAAGCCTAGGTCAGCAAAAGGCTCTTGCAGATGGAGACCTAGATAGGGATCTATTCTGCCAGAGGTAGAAGACCATGGGCTTCAGGTGCAAGCGCTACCGCTTGGTGTGCTGGAAGCTGCCGGGATCCCTGGCTCAGGGGAAGCACATGCAGCCGTGTCGCATGCAGGCTGCTCTCGGCTCTTAGGCTATCACTCATTGGAAATGATTCTAGACAGGGAGGGGAAAAAAAAAATTAAGTGGTGTTAGGAAAATATTGGGGCTTTCTCTTTAGTTGTAATAAAGGCAAACGGTAAGATAGGCCACTTCCTGGATTGGGGCTTTGCAGATGGTGTGATAGCTAAGCAGGGGTATTAGAGCAGTAAGAGGCAGCAATAGGGGAGCATCTGATTGCATTGCTGAGCACACCTGGGACAATGGCAAGCTCAGGGAGCTTGAGGAATCCTTAGGCAGGATTTGTGCTAATGATGATCCCTTCCAGATCGCTTATCTGGGATGCCATTTAGCTCTTACTGCTTTTAGGAGGGACAGGAGTTGCCTACCCCTGTAAAAAGTTGCAGGTGCTACTCGAGGTGTGGCTCCTCTCAGAGGAGGAGAGGAAGAGACATCTGAAGAATTCCCTGTGGCTTACAGAGTTGCTCTTTTACAAAACTTTATTGATCAAAAGGGAACGTAAAACATTTTTCATGTCTCTAGTTGATCCATATTTTGAGCTCATGATATATCATCCGCTCTTCAGAGGAAAAAGACCTTTTCATTAGCTAACTTAAATCTGTAAGCATCCTTATTTAGAAATTAAATGTGCATACTACTATCAGTTGTTCATGAATTTGTTTTGAAAATAACATCTTTTAAAAAATTAACTTTTTGAGAATATCTGAATTACAAAGAAATTCAAAATAGCATCTTTCTATTTTTTAAAAAAAATCTTTTATGTAAGTGACAAACTAAGTGCAAATAATTTGTCTCCATGCATGTGAAACGCATTGGCAATTTGTCAGCTCATTTGTGTTTTTACCATCTCACAGCTTTTCATTATTTTGCTGATTTGTTTTTTTTCTTATCTGTTAGAAATCCACTTTTTTATTATGAAAATTTCCATGCTTTCCTTCTGCATAAATATATGGAAGCTTTGACAGAAGTGAATTTGTATGTTGCTGAAACATCTGTTACATTTTGTGTAAATTTAATGAAAGTCGTGAATAAAGTAGTAATCTACTTATAGTTTTTCCCGCATAAAGCTGTTTTTACTACCTCAGTATCCTGACTTAGTATACAAGTGTAGCTTTTGAGCAAGTGTTAAGCCACTTGACACTTAATATAACATCTATTTGTAAACTGTATATAACCATTTTCATAATAGACTTTAGTAAGCAGAAGAATACACTTAGAAGTAAAAGTAAAAAGTAAGTAACAAATTCCTGAGGTATCATATTCATCTTTCACTGATTTACACTGGAAGGAGTTAATCTGAATTATTACGTTCTTTGTTTTCTTTAATTAAAAATAAGAATGTGTTTTGAATAGGAAAACATGAGTTTCTGTCTTTTTCTTACTATAAAGAAAGAAAATAACATATGAGGTTGAGGTTTGCTGCTTCTGCTTAGTTGCTGAAACATAGAAATTGTTTCTTTCTGCAACTTTATGGAGTTAAAGTTTTTATACCTTCTGTTGCCTTTTATCTCAGGGTTTGTACTGATCAACTATTGACAGAAAGAAAATAACAACTGCCCTATTTAGAAACAGCTCTTTTCAATTTCCCCTGCAAGTGTAGGTATGATGTTAATTTACACTGAAGAAACAAAGAATACCCAATGTTCATAGGAATACATATTGTACTATTGTATGAATTGTTTGTATTAAAAGTTTTTGTCAATTAAAATATTAAATATATCTGTGCCTTCATTTTACTCATTTGTGCTCATTAGTGGGTATCGTTCCTAACAGCAGAAGATGAAATTCAGACCATCTCGTAAGTCATTTTCAGTCAGTATCTGTAAAGTATTGTGGTCTATTTACTCCTCCTAAAAGACTGAGAAAAGCCAACAAAGAAAAGTAAGCTTATTATCAGATGGTCTTAAATTAATTACTTTAATTGCTAATAATTATTTAATTTATTAATTACAGGGCACTTAGCCATTTTCAGAAATTGTTTAGGGGCTCACATTATTTGGGAAAAAAAATTAAAGGCTCAGTATGGATGCTGCTGCTGCTCAAAATGTTTGTATAAAGTTGACTTTAGGATATGTTTTTATTTTGCTTTGTTATGATTGTGCAGTCCATTTTTTCTGTAATAATTAGGTGGTATTTCTAACTTTCATATCACTTATTTTAATCAAGTACTATTATAATTTTTCAGTGTTTAATCAACATTGCAGATTTTGAATAAAAATCTTAATTGCCATTTCTTCTGTAGATAGGTGGGGTTTTGTTTTTTTGTTTTTTTTTTCCATCTGCAGGAACTTCCAGCCCCTTTGCTTGATAACTGTAGAAATGAAGCGGGAGAAGAAGCAGCAACTGTTCCGTCTGAAGATGATTCTATGCAAATAGCCTGGCGCTACCAAAATTTTCCAAAAATGGAGGTGAGAGTTCAAGATTTCATTATTTTTCACTTGCAGATGAAACAAATTTGTGAAGCAAGTGTATGTCAGTAGAATATAGACAGTAGAGCTGTTAATAGACTGACAGGGGTGTCTCCTGAGGGTGAATTGTTGTATATCTGTATACTTGATGAGTATACTAGACTGAATATAGTATACTAGTATAGTAGCATACTAGAATAGTATACTATTTCTCTGCATAGACTACTGTGCAGATAAATGAGGAATAAAACAGGTCATTTGAAGTGTGAATGTAGACACTAATAATTTAAAAATAAAAAGCATTTCAAGGGATTTTTCAACAAATATTCTTCATTTGGAAGCATTTGTTTTAAAAAATAATCTTACCATTTGCAACCTGCATGCAAATTTAGCTGTACACGAATGATTTGCAGGTTTAATTGACAGTCCTTTTTAGAGCTCTCCAGTGAAAGTACGGTATTGAAGCAAGCTGTTGACTTGCTTATCCATGTGCGTAACAACTAAAGTAAGCACTTGAGATTATATCGGCTTCACTGTCACTAGAAACTAATCACTGTGAAGGGAGAACACAAGAAACAAGCCCAGTGGTCAGTCTTTCAGAGTTTACAGCTGTTAGTGTTTTGTGAATAATGTAGCTCCCTAGGCCTGTTACTTCTTTAAGCTAGTGGCACAATCAGCCTCTAATAGAGATGCAACTTTTTTTTTCCTTTCCTATCCAGCGCAAAAAGTTCATTACATCTATACATGTTATCCTAAATCTTTTATAAATTCAGATTTAAATGTAGTTGTAACTGCGCAGTAAATTCAGTTGTATTCCTAAAAAAATGTAACTGGAATGTGATAAAATGATCTTATAGGGCTTGGCATGTTTGGCTTTCTGTGAAATTGCACAGACGTGGCTATATAGTTGTGTTGGAGAAGACTTATATATGGTGACATGCCAAATCAAACAGCCTCCAGGATAATCATATATTCTCATCAATTTTATTATTGTGGAGCTTGCTGGGCCACTCTGAAACATCCCCAAAATATATAAATATATATATATATATGTAAGTCGTACTAGAATTCCTAGTACGTTGATACAGAAACAATTGCATGCCATTCATATATACTGTTGTGATCTTCTATCAAAACAGAAAAACACGAGTAATCCAGTAAGGTCTGCACTCATCCTCTGTTACTTTGTCCACTAACATAATGGTTCTCCTCAATATGTAATGGACTTCATCTTGACTATGAAGATTAGATCGGGCAATATAGAATAAAACGATCCATGTTCTGAGGGATGCAGCTTTCTGATTCAGATCGTCATAATTAATATTTCATACACAGTATTTTTGTGTTAAATTTCAAAAAAAATGCAAATAGTTAAGCTGTAAAAAATCTTCAGAATAGTCTAGCTATGTGAATAACACTTATTCACAAAATTCAAATTATTCAATTATTAAAATTATTATTCAAATTACAAAATATTTTTGAATATTTTGGAGTGCACCTATCATGTGCTAGCTAAATTAGTTGAAAACAATTTATTAGTTCTGTAATATTAAGTATTCAAGGCATGTTTTCCAAGCTCATTGGACTGTTAAACTAGTAAGTTTTTAGAAACTACTGTCAAATAGCTTCAATTGTGGAAGGGAGAAAATAGCTTTTACTTTTAATTAGAACAGAACACTAAACTTAGTAGGAAACTTTTTTGCCCGGTGTCTGTTGTCATTTGGAACAAGGAATACTGAGAAAAAGTTGTCTCGACAAGTATTTTTGCTGCCTAGTTTAGTTTTATTTGTAAGTAACTAAAGTAGTTTTCATTGATTGTTAGAGTATTCCCTTCCCTTTCATTAGGTCTTGTATGAACTGCTGAGTAGCTAATTTTTTTATTATTATGCATGGTGCTGGTATTAGTGTTCTTCAGGACTGTCACAGTTTCTCCTCAGATGTGCATACACCTTACATCTGAAAAGTTGCTTTAAAAGGAATCTGTAGCGTTTGCTCTGCCTCTACCAGTTGTTACTTCTAACTAACTGTAGCAGGGGATGATTTCACTTAAACTTTTGGGTATATGGGTAGCCTGTTCTGCAATGCAAGAGAGTGTGATTTTTTTTTTTTTTTTTTTTTGAATGAACTGCTTATGTTCTTGGGGCAATATATAAACTGTCACAGCATGAAATCAATTTTCTGCCTTGATTCATCCTAAATCTGAGATTTCTAGCACATTAGTATTGCAATTAGAAACATTAACAGCAGACGGTAGCATAAAAGCACGCTCTGCTCACTGACAATTCCGTGTATTTCTCCGTGTGCAAGCGAGGAAGCCGAGAAGGAGCAGCCTTGAGCCTACCCTCCGCTGACGAGTTTACGCGATCCAACTGAAGCGGGCTGGGAAGTCTCTGTTTCGCCCTCGCCGTGGCCGTTGGGCTAAGGCAGATTATTCATGCTTACTTGATTCAGGTAGGCTTTTTGCAAGCTTCCCCACTAAGCCTGGGAATGCAGGACATTGAGGCCTATTCATGGGCTTCTGACATAGCCCGAGCTTTTATTGCATGGTGTTTTATTATAGCCAAATCCGAGTCTCCACCCAGTTTGTAGGCACTGTGCTTATTCTTTTGACTCAAGAGAGGTTATCACCTACCTTAATCCATGCAGCAGGGTGGATTAAGGACACCAATGTGCCTCAGGATTCTCAAAGAGGATCCTGGAAACTTCTTGTTTCTTCTTTTTTGCCGTCTTTACTAAACTCTCTTGGGCCTCAGTAAGGATTTGCATCTGAAATGGGCAACCTGGAGCTTTTCTCAATGAAGACATCAGATCAAAGTTCAGTTAGTCAAGGCCTTTCTAAAACATTAAGGGGGCTTGGAAGTACACAATAAAAAGATGAGCTCTGCCAGAGATTGCAGTAAAAACATTCTGATCTGTAATCCGGATAAAGAATAGATTATAGGCCAAAGAACAGCCCCTGTTTAAATTGCTTTCAGAATTCTTAGTCTAAAAAAAAAAAAAAAAAAAAAAGTTACACTTTCCATAAAATATTTAGAAGTTAGTTTGATAGGGTTTTGTTTTCTTGTCCTTCCGTATGGAGAATGTAGTTGCTCATAAGCTGAAGCACAGATTTAGAGAATGTTTTTTCTTTTGGTGTAATAAATACATCTGCGTCTTCTGACTAGAAATAATAAGCAGTTTCAGTTTTTAATTAAAAATTAATGATTTGTATTAAAAATAGCCAAAATTTGTCTTTTTTATTTATTCTTCTGATTTTATAGGAAAGCTATTTTCTATTCTCTGATAACTGGCCAGGCCTGGCATCCACTAATGAAATAATTTCAAAATATTTACTTTAAATCAATTATTCTAATTAATTTTAACAGTTTAATATATTCCTGGTAAGCTGAAGCATGACATAAAATTGTGGAAATACACAGCATGACTGCTTCCCGAAAGCTAAGCAAAGCTACGTGTCATGTTCAGAGCTTTAGGAAAACGACAAGCTGCTTGTAATAACTGGAGTGGTAACTAAACTTCCTGTCCAGCAAACAAAAAGTAATTATTGCTGAGATCTTATTACTCTAATAATTCCCTGTGACTATTGTCATTCTTGCTTTCAGAATACAGAATAGGGGCAGAAGTGATTCTAAAGGATTTTTCACTGTGTATATGTGACCCTTCTTAATTTTCTGATGGATGATAAAACTTATATATTGACCTATTTAATGGGAAAATCCTATGTACAGTGTTTTATGTTGTTCTAGAACCTACTGAAAATCTTCGAGAAATATTGGGGAAGATATATTGGGGATACATGGGAAAATGTATTTGAGGGTAGTACTGGGCATTTTTTTCAGGAATAATTTTATACTTAGAAATATATTAAAAAAAATTCATTTTACCTAACAACTGTATTTTTCCATTCATCATAGACAGTGATGTGATGAATAAAGTGTTACTTAGCAGGATTCCTTGATCACTACCTTTGCATCCTTAGCTTGCTGCTCAGATTAGAGTTGTTTTATATCAGATATTTTCCTTAATTAAAAAAAAATCCTACATGCACAACTAGGCATAGGGGAGAGTGCCTGTGCCTGTGCGTTCTGTATAAGAGAAGTAGCTGTGGAAACCAGCCCTCGCTTGAGAGTGAGCTGTCCAGGCAGGCGCTCCTCCTGTTCCCATCCTTAGGAGCCTCATGGGGTGAGGGCTGCATTAAAGTGAACCACGGCCAGTTACAGGAAAGGTGGTGATCTTAGTGTGGAAATGAAAAGCAAAGTCTCTGCTCTTCCTCTTTGTTTTATGTACGGAAGGTAGCTCTATGTACTGCATAACATAACAATTCATTTTTTTTTAATATTGTATCTGTAATTGAAATGGTGCAGGTTGCTTGCTTTAAAGTAGACTAAAATATGCAGAAAATCTTTCTCTGATTATTTATTATCCAAACATATTCACAATGTATAATTCTTGCTTCGGCGTTTACGTTTTTTGATGAAGTTTTGCATAACCATATTAAGAACAGGTATCTTTGTTAGAATAAGTATAAAGCAAGTTTATTGTGTGCAATGTGCTTGTCATGCTCAACCTGATAGTAATTAATGAAATATAGTTATAAAAAAAAAGAAAGCATTAAAAAGTATTTTAACTTCCTGAATATTTAACGTCAGATATAGGAAGATGCAATGCTGTTTATTACTGATCATAAGTGAACACAGTGAAACAGTTTCAAAAGTCGGCTACAAAACATCTCAGTTGCTCTTGGTATATTTTTCCAAGATGCTGAAAAATCTCATAGGTAAACACTTTGTGGCCTGCACAGTTCATGTATCTGTGTGAAGTTATGTTCATGTGTCTGGAGTATGTGCAGAGAAGGGTCCTTGAGGCATCTGCCTTATTGATGCAGCCAGTAAGAGTTGAGTTCTCTTGACAGAAAGTTGACAGAAAGTCGGTTGCAGGGCAAGAACTTTGTAATAATATATATTATATTCATGCTGTGCTTAAAACTTTTATTTATGCTTAATTATTAGATGTACTTCTAGTTACCATCCTTCTCATGGCAAATAATCATCTAATAGGTTGTTGTAATCATCATTGCTGTTTCCACAGGCCAGCCCAAGTACGTCGTCAAGATTTGGCCATTATTATGACATTTCTAAAACGATGTCTTCAGAACTGATTCAGTCCGTAAAATGTCACAGTTTTTTCCTACCTGAAGAACCATCTTTGCAGCCTACAATAAAAATGCAGTGAGTTGTAATCGTATATGCTTCTACTTGCATTCAGATTTTGCGTGCTTATTAATAGTAAGTGACGTTGTGTTTGTTTCACATTTACTGTGAAAAACCTTTATAATTTAAGCATGTGACAATTGACACATGTTCCTGTGCCCACCTGGGCCAGGACCGAATACTCTGTCTGCCCCTTCCGAAGGCTGAGAGATAGAATGGAGAAAAACTTATTGTTTCTTAGTAAACTACTCCCTGAGCAGCTGCATGCCCCTTCAGCTTTCGTGTGGCATATGGAAATATCCATACAGAGTTTTTATGGTCAGGAAAATAGACCAACCTGTACTTAAATAGCTTAGAACACTGTATCATGTTAGTTAAAGACTTCTAACATCTTACAGCTCCATGGAAGGAAAATAGAAAATACTGTGAATGACTGATGCATCTTAGGCAACAACTCGGATTCTAGAAAAAGTCATGAACTCTTCTCTGAACAAATAACTCATTGTAGCTCGTGTCTATCAGTAATGAATTGAAACCACAGGAAAATGAGTGACAGCAGCGAAGACTCATATTAGCCTGTGGCTTCCACATCCACTGTATCTTTTAGACATTTCAAGTCAAATGTCAGATACAGACTAGCTGTATTTGTTCAACCCATTCACTTTATAGAATGCCTAGGTTTTATAGATTCCTGATTATATCTATTACTATTATACTATTATATCTATTACTATGGTTACTATTCCCGATGATATCTATTATTAATCTATTTTAGGGACAACCTGCGGAAGTAATGCAGGATGCTTTCTTTGTAACTAATTTTGATTACAGTATGCTCTAATAGGAAAAAATGGGATTCAAAAAAGAAACAGTGTGAAGCAACTTTCTTAGAAGCATAGACAAGCGAAAGGCAAGTCTCATTGTTATTTTTGCAGTATTACACAATCAAATATCTGTTTTATTTCACTAAGGCATATTTATTTGGTTTTGTAGCTATTTTAATATTTACATTGGTCATATTACTGAGGACCCAATTCCTGCTATAAATCACTTCTTATAGGGACATGGAAGTGCATGTAGAACATCTAGAAGTATTGGTAGTAGGACTACCAAAATTGTGTAGGACTGCTGCAGTGAGTGATTTCTAAGTACTGCACCTGGTAGGGTGAGGAAGATGGTCACATGAAGATGAATTTTGGACATACTGAGGCAGCAGCCAATGACAGTTTCAAACAGCATTTTTTTGGACACCAATGTGGATAGGGTTGGGAAGGAATAAAGAACACACTGGGAATGTGAAGTAGCAGGCAGAGATCAATTTGAGGAAGGTATAAAGAGGTATTTATAGCTCTTTCTTACTTTACAAGAGAAAAATTGTTTTATAACTTTACTGTCTTCTCATACCCTCACAGCAAAGGCCACTGCTTTGTATTACTGGTAGTGGAAAAAACTGACTTAGATCAAGTTAAGGTGAGATGAGAGGGAAGCATTCTCTACAGTTACCAAGTCTGAAATACAACTGCTTTCTCTTTAGAGAAATGGAAGATTGTCATCCATATTGTATACTTGGTCACTTTTGAGACATGTTTAAAAAATAAAGTGAATTAGCATTTTAGCTTCCATTCGTTGGTGTTGTGTAAATAAAGTTCTTCAAATTCAGAAATCCTTTTCTCTTGCAGTGGGTGACATATATAGTATCAGCAAATGAAAATACGCTGGTTACATAAGGAAAGAATAGGTTAGAAAATGTCTAAATATTTCAAATTTCAAAATTTGTCGAAAGCCAAAAAGACCAAAGCACTGCCCATATTTAAGGAGAGTGAAGGAGAAGGCATTTATAGAATAATAGCACAGCTCTGCAAAATACTGGAAAAAATCATATAATCCAATTTATGCTTCTAGAAGAGTTTCACTCAGTGCAGTGTTTTCTTTGTTTGCTTATGAGTGTTGAACTGAGTCAAAAGATTTAAAAACAAACCAGAAGATACTCTGCATCGATTAAGTCTGCTATCATGTCAAAAGAGGAATATAGGCTGGTTTGACAGTTTCATTTTTGTCAAATCTGTGTTGGCTGTTAAATCCTTATCTTCTAAATAAGCTGTCATTGACTCACAGTTGAAATTGAACGGAATATCAGGCTTTATCCCAATATTGCATGCGGTACTAATGAGCAACTTGATAAATGTCCTGAGCAATGGCTGTTTTATTGCAGTCATGAAGCATGTCAACTTCAGCGAAGAGTAGAAGGAATAATTGTGTACGTTTAGGAGGTAAAATAATAATTCAAAAAGATTTAGGTCAGTGGTCTGAAGTAAATTATATAAAATTCAGGGAAAACATGCAGAATACCATACTAGTAAGAACAGTTAATTGAACAAAAGGAATGGTTGCAGTTCTCTAGAAAAGGTGGGTGTGGAGGCGTGTTATAAAATGTCTTGAACATAAAATATATTAGCAGCATTGGGTGATTTGTTTTCCTAAATGTATAATTTAAAATACATGAAGGTGATAAACTGGAGTTTTATGTAGAAGACATAAAGTACTTGTGTTTTGTGCAACCCTAACAAGGCTATCTAGATTTAGTTAGCATCCTTCACAAAAACTGAGCTTCAGCTAGTGAAGGCTGTGAATATGCATATTGGTTTAGGACTAGCATGTATGGGCTGCAAGGGGTGAGTGGGAACTCTGTAGACGAAGCTCAGTGCAATCTCAGTAACAGTCTTCAAGTCAGGTAGACTGACACACAAAGGCTCCTGTTTCTGTTGCCTGCTGATGGTAGCACAAGTAGGTTACAATAAACTGTACCAATGGAAACACAGACTGGACATAAGGAGGTATTTTTCTAATGATAAGCGTTAGAAGAAGTTGCCTTGCAGACACAGGTTGGGAATATTGTAGAATCTCTATCGGGGAAGATTTCTAAGGACAAGTTAGGTAAATATCTGTCAGAGATGGTTTAGATATAGTTCATCTTGCTTTGGGGCAAGATGATAGACTAGCTGTCCTCTTGAGGTCCCTTTCATCCCTATCTTCAGTGATTCTTGAATATACATTAATCTTAAACTAGTACGAATGTTACCATTTCACTGCTTTCAAAATGCTGTTTTAGAAAAGTAGCAAGCAAGTATTTTTACAAACTTGTAATTCTGAAGGAAGCATTCCTTTCTTAAGCAGTTATGCTAAAGGGCTTTGAGTTGTATAAATCTCACAATTCTGTCTGGGTCATTTCACTTCAGAAAGTTTGAAAAAGGGGAGAGAAAGGATATTATTTTGTTGTCATTACTGTCTGGGAAGAGAATACAGTGCTTCTGGCTTCTAAAACTATCTTCAGTATATTATAAGCTGGTGAAAAATCTCATTAATTTAGCAGTGATTTAAAAGAAAGTAATATTATAGTCACGGTTAACCCTGCTGCTAGAGATCAGCATTTTGCATTAGAGCTAATCTTTGATTGCCTGAAGGTCTCACTGAAGAGAGTTTGAGCTAAGCTCTTTTACTGTGTTTTCCAGTGACTGAGACCATGCATGTGTCTAGTTATCTGTCAATTGAGTACATTTAATTTCTTAAATATAAGTTTCTCTTACTATCATCTTAGATGAAATATCTGGTAGGGTGATGGTTGTTACCAATACAGCATTTGGAGACCTCTGTGAACTATTAATCTGTCAGTGCGTCAGAGAGTTATTGAATGGAATTAGAAAAGTGTTGCAAACATGACCTGAGATTCAGAAATACTCTGAAATACCACTTTTAAAAATTCAAATAATTTATCAAAAATTGATTGACAGCAAGTATGCTATGATCTATAAACCTCTGTTTAAAGAAAAGTCGTTTCTGGTAGTAGAAATTGTATCTTTAATGTGTCAGAAAACTATAATAAAATCCCATGACTGATAGCTGACACTATAAAAAGCCTTTTCAAAATAAGGATGCATTTTTAAGGAGGAGGAAAGTTCATTATTGAAGCAATTTTCATAAATAATAGGTTATGTATTATGGGACGTCTTTTAAAAATTGCATGACTTTCAAAAGATGTGCTTTGTAAGATATGTATAAATAAAGACATTTTTGAGTGAAATTTTCTCTTAAATCATGTGGGAGTGCACACTGAAACTGGTGGCCTGTTTCTAAACAAAAATATCTATATTTGTTCCAATCGAGGAATATATTACTAATGCGGAGGTAAAGGCAGAAGTGGGTACTGATGGCTTTAGCTAGTATGTAATTTCCCATGCCTAAATGGTATTGCTGCTGGATGGTGCCCGTTGATAGTATCTGAAATGGCAGCAAATGCAGAGGTGGGGATACCGTTCCTCCTCCTGTTCCTGTTTGGAAGAGTTCTCTGCCCCGGCCCTCCGTTGGTTGGAAAGGCTGGGAAACAAGAGAAGCAGCATTTTGCTCTCTGTTCCTTTCCCAGCTTGGGACAATAATGACAAATAGCAGGTTGTGCAAGTGAAGCAAAATAGAAAAGCAGTGTACCCTGTTGTCCTGTACAGCTTATGTTCTCCAGGTGGAAACAGCTTGGTGGAAATACGTTTTGTGACACTTAGAAAACAATGCTATATGAAGAGGAGCAGGGTCCTTCGTACTAATGTTACGTGGCATAAGAACAATATATTTGTGAAAAGATTAAGTCATCAGGACGCTTCTGCTTCTATAACATCACTTTGACAAACCTGTTTTATTTAGCGTGTTCTTCACTGCAATAACTCTGTAGCTCATGTCTGTTGTGTGATGGTTAGAGTGCTGCCTTTGCAGGAGAGAGGCTTTATTAGAGTCAGAAACTCCTGGCCCCTTTTAGATATCACATGCATATGAAAAATGGCTCGCTTCCTATCTTCCCAAGCATTTAGTTTCCTTATGGACTTGCAAAGAGGTTCTCAGTTGGCTGGTTAGACAGAATTAGGTTATTTCTTGACCTTTTGCATTCAGTTACGGGAAGACCAGATTTGGAAGTCTTGGACATCATTTCTTCGCCTTAAATTTCAGAGTATTCTTTTTGTTTCCGGTAGGTGAGTATCCTCTTTGGAGGAGGTAGACAAAGCAGTATTATATTTGCTTTTTTCTGCAGTTTTGGTACCTAATGGCTCAAAATGGGTGGAAGTTTGCTGCTCTATAATAAACTTGGAAAACAGATTGGTACGCCTTTTCCTAAAGGAAGTAGTAAACAACCAATGAGTGGTTCATGCCAGAAGAAGGCATTAACCTTCCATATTTTATGTCATTAATTTCTGTATTAGGGAAGGGCAGTTGTGCCCTCTCCCAGGTTACCAGGCCTGGGGAGCTGACAGCAACTGTGCAACAGTTGCTAGGATATTCCAGGGCCCTTTTTGTTGCCTTTATAAAACTGGTCCTTAACAGGAAGGCAAAAATATCTGCTGTTATAACTGAGCATCACAGAAGAGAGTTGCTTTCTGCTCCTCGACTTTCCTTCTACCATGGTGGTTCAGTTGTAGTTACCACGTAACAGTTCTCTTTTTGAAAAAAAAAAAAAAAACTAAATTTGTGCAGTATCTAGATTTACAGATAAGTTTAGATAACAGGTTTAACTGTCTGCCCTAATGGGGTCTCCTTATATATAAAAAGGCTATTTGTCATACCCTTGATAACCTAACCTTTGTTAGATGCTTAGAAACTATCAATAGGGAAGTCAGAGTCTCTGCTGTAACCGGGATACCTCCTGCTTTATCCGTTACTAAATTGCTAAACAAAAAAGGGCAAAGACAGAGTTGTTTAAACTCATTATCAGAATTAGGTTGTTTTGTAAGAAGCACAAAAAAGACTAGAAATTAGAAAATCAAAAATACCTTCTTTCCTTCCTTAAATATTTTTATGACAAACATTGCCAGAAGAGTAATACCACTTCTTTTTAGAAACAGTTTCAGCAGTATTTTTTATGCCCTTATTTACATAGTGTGGTTGAAATACAAGTAAACTGTTAATATTTTAGCCAGAAGCCAAAGAGTACCTTCTATTACATTGAAATCAATCTATAGATATTACATTACATTAAACTCTTCTTCAAAACTTTACTAGTAGGTTAACTAAAGAAACTCTGCTTTTTATTTTGGAAGCTTTAAATTCTTATAAAGATTTAAGTGTTTTATCGTACCATTTTTAAAAGCAATTCAATAACAACCTGGGAGTTAGCAGCTATCTTGGTTGAAATGTGTTCTCGGACTTCCTTATGAACAACTGTGTAATACCTATGAACAAAATAAGTGGATAAATCCTTTCTTGAAAACACTGTTCATTTCCAGTTACGTTATGAATTTATGACTGAGTCTTTATATTCATACACAAAATAGAAAATCTCCTTTGTGGTGACAGAAGTCACGGTGGTCTTGTTTTACTGGGCATGCCATGTTCCCTACCTGCACCAAACACATCCTAATGTTACGTATCGGTTTCTGTCTTTCTGAAAGGATAGAGGAGCATCCACAGAGACAGACTTGCGTCAGTAATGATCATGTCCAAGTGCTGCATCAAGAGTTGTGTGTTGCTGGAATGTGAACTCAGTGACATGGAGGGGTGAGAGGTTTTGGTTAGCATGAAGGCTAAAGCCCTCTCTTCCCCCACCTCCCAAATCAGCAACTGGAAAATGTCACAGATACAATATTTAAAACAAGTATTTCCTTTCTGTTTGTAATAGAGAAGGGCTTCTTAAACTCTTGGATGCAGTGGGAAATTTACATCATGTCAATGGGCACAGGCTTTGTGGCACTTAGGAAGCTAGTATGACTCTTTGCAAATTAGACAGCTGACTTAAAGATCAGGGCTTTCTGGTTTTTGTGTACATTGTCCCCTTGAGTGGAGATCAGGCCTGGGATGGATATCTGAAGTGCTCTAGGAGTGCAGGAGGATTATGTTGTAAGACTCACAGGAGAAAACACTAATAAAATAAAGCAAACTAAGCCAAATTGTGGGGGTTTTTAGTTTTTTGGGTTTTTTTGCCTTTTTTGGGGTTTTTTGTGTGTTTTTTCTATCTGAAGTGGAGCAATTGGCTTTTTTTGATTATGCACTGCCTGATCATAGCAACTGTAAGTAGGAAAACTGTAAATAATAGAAAATCGACTGCATTCATCAGGACATTGGCTAAGGTGTGCTTGGAATAACAGTTGGGTAACTCTGTGGCAATTACAGATGATAAACACTGTGTAGTTGTTTCATCTTTAAGTTGCTGCAGTAAATCATTGCTTTTCTAGAGGTAATGAAGCCTGACATAATTAAGTTACCTTAATCTCTAGAGGTTTTACCTTTCACAAAATGTCTGGGCACTGAATTAGTTAACATGATCACAACTGCAACTTAATTTCTACTTTTTATATCTACTGTGAGGGTTTCAGTGAGGATTTTTTCCCCTTATGTGACACTTTGGGTCAGAAAGCTGCAACTATTTAATTTTTTTTTTAATACTGCTATTAGAGGCATATTAAAATGTGTTGTTAAACATTTTCTTCTTGCCAACAGTGATATGAACTGTGGTTATGCAAGGCTGCTTCAGTCCATTCAGAAGATCATTTATCAGGAAGGCTTTGATGGCTCTCATCCCCAGGTACTGGACACCTTCATACTCCTCTATAATCCCGTCGCTAATGTTGTTTTCACAGTTCTCCGAGGTGGCACACAAAGGTCTTGGGCAAATTAACAAGGAACATGCTGTTTCAGAGCATTGCTAAAGTAAACAAGGAAAGTAAATAGGGACTGAGGTTCTTATGTTAATGTCCATTTGGAGCCTTTATGTGTTTTTAACAGATATGCAGGGGAAGTGAGAAAGGACTCTAAGACAACATTATAAAAATGCATACTCTGTGCAATTAGGGAATAAAGTGGCGTGCCAAATGTAGTGAAATCAGGAAAAACACGTTTTCCCCTAAAGACATATCATTGTTTTAGCCATAATGTTCTCAAGACGCCTGTGGTTAAACTTTTAATCTTAAGCATTCTCTTTTTCAATGTTGTGATAGCTGAAGTGTAATTTTCAATGCATTAAATGATGTGCATTTTTATGTAACAAGTGTTGAAATGCAAAAAATTAAAATGCTATTTGAACCTGCATATCAAAACAGCTTCCCAGCGTTTTAAGGATCTCTTCAATATCCATAAGCCATAGAGTAGGTAATAAAAGCACTTTAAGTGTGCAAAAGTAAGATGAGTGTCGTCTGCGTTTGAGCTTGCCCGGTCTGCTCTTCCACATCATATTCAACACTGTGCGACTCCACTGGTCGCATCTGGCCCCCTCTGCACTGCCTTAACCATGGCAACAGGCATGTCACAGAGGCTGTCACCATGCGGAGCGGGTGACACCACCACAGAGGTGCCCTGCGAAGCTCCTGCCCTGTTCGCCCTGCGAGATGGAGCTCATGGGGCTGTGGCAGCTCAGCACTGGCCAGTGATGTTTCTTTATGTGTAAGACAAAATAGAGATTGGGCAACACTAATGTTATGGGTGTTTTGCTGCCTGCAAGCAAAACTTAATCATCATGTATAGTTTTTTTCTGTAACTCATATTTTTTGGCATATAGAAGTTAAGCTCTTGAATATGACCCAGGCTGAATGTAGTTATGACCTAGACTGTGGATTTGGATCTGTTGATCTCAAAAATCAGCTGGATGTTTGTGTCTCTGTGTTCCCATATATCTTCTAGCTGGTGCCATTCAGGCTCCATTTTTCATTCTGTGAAGTTCACCCTTCAAGAATTGCTCGTCTCTGCTGTTTGGTCTTCATGGGGTCTGGATTTGAAGGATAAGTTTTGCCCAGTTGGTAAAACCTTTGGATGTTTTAGGCTACTTTCACATCAGCATAAAATGATACTTAGACTTACAAGTCCTTTTTCTTGGCTCCTCTTTATGTAACTTTTTATCCTTTTAATACTGGTATTTTAAGAGGAGTCTGGATGAAAGTGAAGAACGTGTGACTTGGCCCAGCTGCCAGCAGGTTTCTCTCGTGTGGGGACCTGAGTGAAAGCTACATTATACATTTAATGGACGTTTGATAAAACAGTGGCACATCTCTGGTGCCAGGTATGTGTGGTTAACATTAGTGTTTTATAGGATCTTCTACCATCTGGCTGCCCTAGGTAAATAATTTTTGACCATCTTTCATTGTGGCTCCGGGACAGCAATTCATGCTCTTGGTATTAGGCTCAGCCCTACAAAATAACTTGGGTGAACCTGTTTGCTGACACTGACTTTAAGAGCTTTGTTAAGGACTCTTAGGAAATTCAGGGCCTGAATTGCCTCTAACACAAGCCTTGCTTCTGCAGCATTTTTCACATGTCCCATTAACTGTCTGCTCATGATTCCTTTAGTTCATCAGGGCTCTGCAGGGCTGAATAGACCTGAATAGCCCTGAGAGTTAGCCTCATAGAAATTCAGCTACTGACTGAAAAAAATTAAGGCCTGCTGATATTGTCACAGCTTTATATTCCTCAACTCTTAGAAATATGATATCACAAACCAAGCCTCTCTCTTTAAGCAGTGAAAGCTGATTTTATGATAGTATTGTTTAAGACTCTCTTTTTGATGTCCTTCATGAGGAAAGTATATTTTTCCTCTCACAAGTTTAAAGAAACTTGGTTCAGAGTAACTCTGTTGTGTTTACATATGCTGGTGCTTACTATGGAGTGCTGGCACATTCCATCTTTACTATATCTGTTCTGTGAATCCACTCCATCTGCATAAAGTAATTTTTTTCGATGACTCTTTCTTGAAACATTGTTTAAACAGACATCTGTAAGTACCTAGATCCATAAGTCCTTAAATATATTCTTAAAGAATATTAGCTTCTGCTCATCTAGTTAAAGCCTTACGACATCCTAGCCTGACTAGTACTAGGCAGACTAGTCACATTTTGTTTTATTTGCCTGTGCTGTTCTCTTGATGCTTATACCATACTGCCAAAAGGTAGCTTGAAATACAGAAAGCCTATAAAGCCCAAGAGACTATAGAACGCAGCAGAACGCGTGTCGCTTTCAGAGCGATTGTGAAAGAACGGGCAGATGAGCTGCCCTTGGGAGCCCTGGGAGACGGAGGAGCGGAGAACCAGCGGCGCGCTGGGGCTCCCGCTACCCAAGAGGAACAAGGAGGCCTTGACGGGAGCCGTGGCTGAACCTCCACCGTGTGGAGAGCTGCTCTTGACTCCCGCTGCACTGCAGCATGGTGAGAATGCGGATCTCTATCGGAGCCCTTCATTGTAAGGAAAGTACTCTATCGGTGTGAGCTGGTATTTATGTGAGCTAGTATTTTAAATAGAGCGCTTAGGTAGCTATGCAGGAAGACCATGTTGGAGGGATCCACTGGCATCTTTTATTGCAGTGGAAGAAAAGTAATGCAAAATCAAGAGAATATTTCCATTGTGCGTAACTTAAGAAACATCTGGTAACATGTTTATTTGTGTGGGTGCAAGGGATTTTAACATTTTTCTTTTAACAAATATTAAAAAATACTTTATCTGGCACCTTTTTCCCTTCCAGCTCATTGCAGTGCAAAAAAATGATTTTTTTTTTTTAATCTAACTTCATAATATAGATTTGAAATCTGAAAGACACATTTTGTAAAGAGTTATATTTAGTAGTTCTGCATAGAAGTAGTTGGCCTGTGCCAAGCCACCCAAGTACAGCTAGCCTGCTTCACCACTGCTGTCCTTGGTTCCTATCGCTGTGCCAGCAGAAGCACCGGTGTGGCTGCAGCTGTGTCAGCAAAGGCCTGGGTTTCCTCATTTGCCATGAGGTGGTTTAACTGTGCTGAGGAAAAATTCTTTTAGTGGTTTTACGGGCAGAGGAATACAGGTAAGCTGTAGGTATGCTGTGAACAGGTGCCTTAAGATTAGAATGAGACAGTGACAGGGAATGACAGAGAAAATACTCTCCTTCTTTGACTTATTTCACTATTTGTCACTGTTCTTTCTCTTGCAGAAGTCCAACTACAATGTAAAATTTCAGTAAAAAGAACGTTTGCCCTTTAGCTTTTGGAATATATAAGTGTTGTACCCGTGAACAGTGTGAGAAGTGCTCTTTTATCTGGTTGTTGCTTTAAATAGTAGCACTGAACCCTAGGCAAGTATTGATCACCTTATACAATAAATCTTTCAACAGCAGTACTTATCATTTTTTCTCTTTGCTGTTGATGGCAAATACACTTAAAATCTTTCTACATTACCAGGCAAAATCACATCAAATTAGCCAAAATGAGACTTATGTTCATGAGAGATGACAGTTGGGTTTGCATAGACAAATTTCAGCGTTGGCTTCCTAGTCTACCCCATCCGAACCGGGGCTTGATCTCGGGCACTGTTGTGTTGGCTGCAGTCCTGACAGCGCCACACAGGGCAGCACACAGTCTTTGGGTTATATAAGGCCATTTAGGTTTTTACAAGCTAAAAGATTAAGTTATAGTACCTGATACCTAATGCGGATTCAGGAATAAAGGTATCAGGGACTTTTCTTGAGAAACAATCTACCAGTGTCTTTGTGAAGGCTTTTTTTTGTGACTGCTGTGGACAGACTTTTGTTCATTAGGTGACAGGAGTTGACAGAAACCTCCATGATGCACAGATATTTATAGGCTCCTCTGAAATGGGGACACGGGCATGCATCAGGGAGGAAGGCCAGTAGCCAGGGTCATGGTGCAGGAGCAGGGAAAGTGGAAGGGAAATGAATGGGTAGAAAGGTCAGGATATAAAAGATGCACAGTGAGAAAGCTAAAAATAGAGGGAAGAGTTATGGCTGTGTTTGTATTACTCAGGTGCTTCCAACCTTAAAAGATTCGGGGAAGAAAAGATTGTTTTACACATTTATTTTAGGCAATGATTGAGAAAATAAGGAATATGAAAGCATAATTTTCCCTTGTATTACCACATATATTTACAGGAAAAAAAATGCAACTTAAATTTGCCTTGTTTCCATGCTAGCTATTGCCCTTGCTAATCTGTCATAGCATGTAATTGATCATTGTGAAATATGCCATTGCACTTGTAATTTTTATCTGAGATTAAGCTATGGTAACTTAACTTATGTAAATATTATGCATTTTCTCTTAATGCTTGAAAAGTAAGTAGTTCTGGTTTTATGTTCAACAGAAAAAACAGAAAAATGTTTTGCGGATAGCGATTCAGAGCCTGGGTTCCATGCTGTGGGACGATGACATTTGTTGCACTGATAATCCCAAGGACACTCACAGCCTTACAAAATTTCTCTACGTTCTCCGTGGCCTCCTCAGAAAATCCTTGTCAGCCTGTGTCGTCACAGTACCCGCTCACCTCATCCAGGTAGGAGTCCTGTCTTTGCTCTATCTCAGAGTGGGTGTTAGACGAATGAACAAAAGCTCATGAGTATGCTAAGGAAAGAAACCCTTTTTTGGCATTCTGCAAACTTTTTGTGTTCTAAGGGTAAAGACAAACAACTCTGTGTTCTTTCGATACTTTTGATGGACAGTCTTGTGCTGCAGAATCTTTAGGACCTAACCATAAAATCAGTTTAGGTGCAGTTGTTCGCCCTGTGGGTCTTAATCTCTTTTTTTTTAAGAGCAGTTATAACTTCAGAAATTATTTTTAAAAAAAGAGAGAAAAAGAGAGACTCCTTTAATTTTGAATAGCCAACATCCTCACCTACTTCTCTGCTGGCTTCAGAATGGAATTTGGAGTCTCAGTAGAAGACAATTTTACTCCCCTGTCTTAAGTTGTCATGTTAATCGTCATGATGACTAATCTTGTCTTTAAAGCCAGGAGTTGAGAGGTGCAGGTTTACCATCCAATTCAGACATGCCTCTTTGTTAAGACCAGAGATAAGACAGTTAGTGGTGTAGGAATCATTTTCCCAACTTCAAAGTCAAAAACTTCTAAAAACAGCTTTCCTGAGAGTATTCAGGATTTAAAATTTGTCTTTTGGAGATCAGCTTTCATAGTAAAAGGAAAAATATAGATACTCTTTCCTCTGCAAGTGGCAGTGTCATTTATAAAAGCAAAAATTATTCGCAATGAAGAGAGAATCTATGATTTTAGGTATTGATTATAAGAAAGTGTTGGATGAAACCTCGTATTACGCCAAATCTTTTCATAGTTTCTCATCATCTTCATATACGTATTGCATTTTTTAAAGAAACCTGAAAATCTGTGAATGTTGTTTTTCAAGATACCCCTAGTACAGCTAAAATAGAGGAACTCAATTTTCCTTAACATTGAGATCCGAAGAGAATATTGCACTTGGAAGTATCTTTGGGGGCAAGTCAATCGCCCTGCTTTACCATTTTTAATAGAAGCTGATGTTATTCCTTTAGAAATGTTGACAGTAAAATTTAATGGAATTGTTATAACCTATGAATGTAGAACTAGCATGTGCCTCTTTACAGATTACAGTTACTTGTCTGTAACTGGAACCTGTAATCTGTTTCACTGTGTTCTTCCTGGTAAATTATGTTGGTGAGAGGTGAGCATGTTTTAAAGAACTGTTCTAGAATTGTCTCGAGCAGGTTTCTAGGGGAAAAAGAGGCTAAAGGATAAAGTTCTGTTTGTGTCAAATTTATCTGGGAAGTTGCTTTTCTTTTTTTCAATTCCATATAAATCAATTCTAACTGAGTTAGAATTGAAATTAATTTTTTTAATAGAACTTTAATTTTTGGATTTCTAGCAGGAATGTTCTATGGTAAGTGCTAGGATATTCTGAAGAGAAAAAAACCCAACAGAATCTTTGCTTAGCAGCATTAAACAAATGAGAGCATTAAGTATTTTGTTGAAATTGTTCTACCTCATGTATCCTTCCTTAAGCACTAAGCTATGTCGAGAACTGTCATTAGGAGGAGCAAAGCTGCTGGAGGGTTCCTTATACCCCCCATTACTCGGTTCCCAGAGCCCTGCTGTGTAGTTGTTCAGCTCTCCACGAAGCCTGTTAAAGAGCCCCTGAGAGCATGTGTCCAGCCCTCCGCGTTAATAGTTAATTGGTGAGGATGGCAAGATGAGAGGACAGGCGAACATGTGCGCGCTCCGGCGCAAGCCGGAGACAGACCTTGCCTTATAATGACGGCAGCTGCTCGTGTTCTCAGAGCCCAGCCACTCGCCATTCTGCTGCTGGGGTTTCTTGCCGGATTAAAAAAAGCCAAGAAAATATCTTTTCTTTGCGAGGGAATGAGGGGAGGGGTTGTGTTGTGGTTTTTTTTTTTCCAAGTGTGTTTCTGCATATGTGTTTAATTTGATCAAAGTAAGTTCTAGCATATGCTTTCGCCGTTGAATCTTAAGCACGCTGAAGGCATGGAAAAGGAACACTTTTTTTCTGAAAGCAGAGTAAATTTCACACTCTCTGAACAAATATATTTATCTGCTACATTAGCTTTTGCTTTCCAATACTTTTAATTAGTTGATCCACAAGCAAAATTCTCATATGAGTAACTTCCATGAAAGTAAACTTAAAATAAATGCAAAACCCCAATGTAATCAATGTTTTATGTCCACGCTAGGAGCATAAAAGCACAAAAATAGTTGTGTTACATGCTTTATCTTGAAGTAGTTTTTAGTAGTGACCCATGCCATGTCTTGTTTCTGACAGTCACCAGTGCTAGTTATTTTGGTGAAGAAATGATGTCTTTGTACTTACATATGTATTTATGTTCATGTGTATATAGGCTTAAACTCTCAATAGATGCAGATTATTTGCTATTTCCCACGTTCTAATGTATGTGCTGTCTCTTTGATCACTACTGAACAGTGATTTTGTTCTTCATGCTTTTCTGCTTGTAATACGTATCCACCAATGTGTTGGAATAGCTCTAATACTATTCCAGCTATTCCTTGTCTTGTATTTAATAATTTTGAATTGCATCTGTCAGAATATGATGCTCTTTCACCCACTTGGATGGGACACTGAGTGTTGTCACAGCCTTCTCCAAGGCTGAATGCTGATTGAGACACAAGGCACAAATTTATAGAGCCTGGTTGTGTACAGTACAGAATTGTTTCAGAATATTCTGAAGAAATTCTAGTCCACCAATTTCTGTATTTTACTGATGACATTTCTAGTATAAAAGTGCCCAGGAGAGAAAAATCATTTACTCAGCTGAAATAAAAACAGGAATGTGGAAGAGGATTTCAAGGATTTCACTGAAAACTTATCCGATTATAAATTTTGCACACATGATGTGTGACAAGTTTTACTTGATTGATATTTTCTACCGATTGAACGTACTCTTATCTTACCCTGTCTGTCAGGTAATAAATATTGAGATACTTATGAATGTGATTAAAATAGTTGATGGAAGGTTATTTTTCAAGTCTTTCTACCGCCTCTTGAAAATGCATTGTGCCTATAAAATGAGAGTGTGCATTTAAAAAGGGAAAAAATGCTTCCATTTTTTAAACTCAGCATTGAGCAACATGACAGATTTGTTGTTACACTTTCCAAATTTAACAAATCCTATATAAACAAATAAGAGATTTTTTTTATGTTTTGATAATCTGATAATTTCAATACCCAATTAAAAATTTTTGTGCTCTAGCATGTTACCTAAAGAACTTCAGCATCATTGCTGGATATTTGCAAAGCACTAGAATTTAAAATATATTTAAGATTTTATCCTTTTTTCTTTGTTTTTTCTCTTTAATTACTGAAAATCACTTTCTCGTAGTTACAATATACACAATAATGTTGTAATATTAAATATAATAGCTATGATAATTACAACTTGGATATTATTCTGCATGCATATTTATTGAAAGAAAGCCCATCTCTTATATTGAAGCCATCCTTTATTTTGAACATGAAGCTTTGCTGCTGGTAAGGACTAACAACTGTATTTGTCAGCAGGTACCGAGGGAAATGAATTAACTAATGAGAAGTCGGTATGAATAAGCCTAGTTACAGTACTCGGAGTCTGACGTTCTGTTTAGTGCTGTATTTTCATTATTTCATCCAACATGTTTAAAAATTAATTTCCTGCAATATTAATGTTTTGATGCTTTGAATTCACAGAAGTGTATTGACTTCCTGTAGGTTTTGGTGTAGTAAAGAATCAGAAGCAAACCTTTTCACATCCATAGGCTTTTGTATTGATGCTGAGTAGTTTAGCGACTAAACTTGAAGTCAAGCTATAGATTACTTGGGAATCCATTGCTACTATACGATTATGAGATGTGAACTCCCAGAGCTTGTGAATTTCTCACAGTTTGAAATCTTTATTCCTTCGACAAGAGCTAGGAATAATGGCGTGCCTTGGACCTCTAACTTCTGAGAGTTCACAAGTGTAAAATGCTGAATAACTTTCAGATGCACTTGAAGATACAGTCATTATACACGAATTTGTATCAAGATCAAGTGTCATGTAGTTTATCACACTTAAGCTCTGAAATCTTTCCTTCATAGGAACTATGAACATGAAATTGTCCTTATGTTTTTCCAAATCAGCATTTTTCAGCTTGTTTTTTAGTACATACCCAATCATACATGGAAAATCTTCTAGCTTAGCAGCCACAGAGAGAAAAACAGAGCCAAGAGTTTCTGACAGTGTGTAAAAGTGTACCATTTAAAATGTAATTGTGCGAGAGTAAATTACGTTTTCAGTTCCTATTGTTATATTCAATATTTGCTAATCAAGTTGCAAAAGGAAGAGGAAAAAATACTGTTTAAGAAAACAAGTTTATAGTTGCTCATGGGCTGTGTTTTGGCCCCACCGTTTCTGATTTGGTAACCACTACCCATTTGAAAAACAAATGTTATGTACATGTGAAACTCTTTACACCCATATAGTAATTGGCCTTCAGTTGACTTAGCTTGATTATGATAACATAGGCACATTGAATGTTAAAATAGCATGCTTATAACAGCGTTCTTATCTCCTTTGCAGAGGGAGGTAACATTTGCATCCTTATTACCACCTCCTCAGTAACCTGTTTTTCAGACAAAAAAATCACTCTTCCAAAATGATTATTTTTAGAAGTCAAGGAGTATATGCAACATGGCTCTGGTTTTACATTTTATCCATGCAATTTGTAAATACCCACCTGAAGACTTGCAACATTAGGTAAGACTTAGAACCAAGTGTCTCCACTGCGATATTCAATCTAAACGGTTAAATATCCCGTCGGTTAAATATCCCGTCGCACTATGGAGATAGTCATCTGTTCAAGCATATGGAAGCTTTTGGCTACTGGGCTAAGTAGTTAATATAATGCCCAGTGTCCAGACATGGACCCAACTGTTAGGGAAGCAGACGGGAAGAGGCTCGTGCTTCGAGCCCATTTGGACAGTGATAAGTAAAATTTAGAAACATGGCTTTGAGCAGGGCGGACAAGATAGTTACTGTTGGGAGTAATTCTCTTAGTGAGTGGTGGGAGTACACGTGTTTCTCTGAAGCAAAAATAGTTTTTCCTAAGTTTTTTTAAAAAAATCTTCAACACTATTGCAAAAAATATGAGGTATTTCAGAACAAAGTGCAATATTTTTAAATACTGTTTTTTATTTAAGTCATGGCATATATATTTCCTGTCTTAAATGGCCTCCACACAACTCAATATTGTCTTCATAAAGATATTTTTATATAAATTTTTGATGTTTAAAAACCCTGAAATTTCAAGAGGTAGTTTGAAATCCTCGTGTTTAGGCCTGCTCTATTAATTACTATATAATCATAATAAAAAGGAATACTGCATCTTTAATGATGTTTTTGTGGCTGCGTAGTTAAGCTTTAATGCTAAGGGGGGAGGTAAAAAAAAAAAAAAAAAAAAAAGATGAAATTAGCCTTGTAACCTCTTTCTCTTCCAGACTGATGATGGAAAATAAAAGCTCTTAGCCGCAGAATGTAACACTTAGAATTAATATTTAATTAGACCAGCAAATTGTACACCGTGGCTGAAAGCTTCCAAAGAGTTGTTAGTGCCACAATTGACCTACAAGTTTAATAATAACTCACTTCTAGGAGCAAGTGCCAGTTCAGCATAGTGGAGCCACTGTAAGGAAGTCCTGGGAGATTAAAATCAGCAAAGCAACTGGCAGGCGAGGATGCCTGGGCTGGAGCCTTCTGGAAAGGCGGGAGCTGGAGGAGCTCAGCGGCCAGCGCTCCGGTGAGAGCAGCGGGCAGCAAAGCTCAGCCCGCCCGCCCCGCGAGCTGCTGGTTGGAGGCCAAAACCCTACGACAGATTTCTTCCGAGGCGTTCTTACGGCAGCGATTAATTCATAGCGCAAATCGAGTAATGAGGGACTTCTCCGTGGGTTTTAATTTGGTTTCGGGGCAAATGTTGTCTCTGGCCTCCCTGGCTGAGACCTGGGTGGCAGAACAGGGCTTTTCTGCGTCCTATGCCATCGCGCACGGCTAGTTTTGTGTACTTGGCCTTCCTTTTATATGATGTTATTGCTACCTAACATGATTCTTAGTGTAGTATCAGGTGGTGAGCAGTTTATCCTAATATTATGAAAGGTGCAAATGGAATATAAAATGCATATCTGATAGAAATACATTTTCTCAGGTAAACAGATTCATTTTGCCCTTCGCTTTGTGAACGATTAAAATGCCAAATGAGCAACGCTGCCACGAGGTAAATGCCTGCGCCTTAATCCTGTGACAAACGATTCTGGTGAAATAGGGCACCATAAGTTCAAAAATGTGCAACCACACAGCAACAGACTGAGGAAGGAACATTCTGTATTATTTATTGGCCAGAGCGTAAATAATTAAAGAAATGCCTACTCATTAGTTAAAAATTAAAGCAGGTGAGGAGTTTGCCAGCAGAGGGAGCAGTCAAGTCTTTTGTTCTGCGCCGTCCCTTCCAGCCTCCCCATCCTTTCCACCCCACCTCTGCTTTTTGCCCTGCCACTTTCCCATCTGGAGCCAGCTTTGCCAGCCTGCTCCTGGTGACAGCCTCTAATTTGATGCTGAATAAGGGATTAGTTTTTAAATGATTTGATATCTTGGAATCTGGCCACTTGATCACAAATGATCTATTAGAAGTTCCTTTTGGTGTTCGTGGTCTGGTAAGGGCAGTAATAGTTGGGATCCTTTGGATCACTTGTGAATAAAATAGGAGTCCTTGTTTAAAGAATTGAAGTTGCAGGAGTGGTTAGCCTTGGTAAGCAAACTGCAGTGATTTTTTTCCAGACAAAATGACAAAACACTTTGTTGTGTCTCCTTCGAAACCTTTTCTTATCCTGAATAATTCCCTTTAACCGGTTTTCTTTTTATAATGATTAACTCCTGGTGGACTCTTAAGGTTTTTGGTGAACCCAGTTAGTCTCAAGTAGATGATTTTTAGCAGTCTTGTTACAGCTCTGAAATAAGATTTCAAAATATGCCACTCGTTTTTCATCCTGTTAGGAAATGGAAAGCAGAAGGGGAAAGCGCTGAACAGGAGTTGAGCCAAAAAGTCCCCCTTTACCTTCCTGCTCACCTCTCCCAGAGAGATAGAGAGATTTCAGCACCTTTCCTTCCAGGTTTGGGCTCCCCAATCTTCACTTCTCCAGCCAGTATTTCTGCAGTGCCCTAAAGGCCCAGAAGAAGAGCAGCCTGCCTGGGTTCCCAGCTCGCTGGTGACTCGCTTCTAACCCTGGGCTCCTCATGTGACACCTCTGTCCTTACTACATTGCTTGTAAATGGGGAACGTGGTGCTTGCCTGTTCTTTGTGAAGCTCTTTGAGGTCAACGGATGAAAGTTTTATTTCAACTATGTGATTTTAGTTTTGCTTTCGTACACTTCAGCAATAACCGTTGCAGACTTGGTCTGCCTTATTGTTTGAGACAAAGTTAATTTCACAGATGGCTCCTGATATCATTTTCAAGAATATAATGACAGAAAGCCTTTGGTACCCTACAAAATAAAATACATGTTTATGTCATTGAGGCGTGACATTGTGTTCTTTTTGAGTTTAAGTATTGGAACTAAATTCAGGCCATTCATTTTTAGTGAAGATAGAAAAGCATTTTTTTATTGATGTTTAATATTTCATTTTAATTTTCTGGGGTTTTTTTTCTTTTCTTAAAATTTGTCCAGATTTTTTTATTACCTTCATCTAAAAAAATAATGCTAATAATAATTGATGATAATGGTTGCTGAATTCCAATAGCAGTGGCAGCATTTCCAGTGTAGAAGAAGGTAGCCATGGTTAAGCGTTTTGAGGCATTAAGGTACAAAAATGTTCATTCTGAGTAGCTTCTCGATTCTAGGATGCTGAATTTATACAGACTGTCAACACAGATGTTATTAAAAAACGTTAACAGATCAACCAAAATCTGGAATTAAAGTATCACGTACCATATTGGCCAACAGATGCTTTGTCACTCTCTTTCCAATATTATGAGTATGTTGCATCTAATGACCTGCTTGTGTCTTTCCTGTGTGTCCTTTCTTTGCTTCTATAACTTAATGAAGTTATTTAAAGATGCTATTCACTGTTTGAATTAGATAATGCAGCAATATTAAGTAGTGGACATATAAAATAAACTAAATAAACAAAAAGCTATTGTACAACTTCACTATGTGAGCCAACATATATACTTAAGTTCTGTTGCCCTACTTAAATTTAGAAGAAGTGTATAATTTAAGTCTACACAATCTTTGTTAATTACCAATATAATACTTCTAGGCTGAGCATGTGTTATATTTTCAGGACTTGTGCTTAGTGAAAAGACTTACAGACTGTATCTCTCTATAAAATTGGTCCAATACTAGAAGCCAAATACTTAAATTATTGAGAAGTGACTTGATGTTGGCTGGACAGATGACATGCATTTATTTACCAAAATAAAGTGTAAGGCTAATTCTGTGTTTTTTATTAGATTTTATATAGCAATAGCTGTCAAATGGTGATTGATCTTTAAGTAAACTGAAAAAATTGAAATAGATTGTGGATTACGTAGCAATAACAAGTGGTAAAAATCTGTATGTGGTGAAGCCATTTCCATATTGTTGTATGATCATTTCTTAGCAAATATCTAGAGTTATTTCATCTATTGCATGTCCAGTGAGTGTTCTGTTACAGTGCTGTGCAGTTGGCAATATTATAATAGCACTTCAACTTTACAACAAAGTATAATTGAGAAAAAAAACACCTAACTTTTGAGCTCAAAAAACAGAATGTGTTTTAAATTCAAAACATTCTTATTTGTTTGCATAAACCTGCTTGGTTCCTATTTATTATTGAGGGTTTCTGTTGTTTAAAATGAAGGATGGAGATGACTGGACTCCCTGTTGGTAACCACAAAAGTCAGTCTCTATAATTACAAGTTTACGCAGCCTGGGCCTTATGACGGTTTATCTAACAACTTTTGGGGGCGTGTTTGACATTTAAGAATGATGACTGGTCAATTTTTTCAACACTTTGACCTTGATACAAACATTTTGATAACTTGAGTTCACATTTAAATGTTGTGTCTACTGTGGTTTTTCTTTTTAAAATTTTATAGGTAAGGAAAGCTATTTTAGGGTTCACTTTCCCTTGGTGGATGGTTCTGATTCACTGTGTTATCTTTTAACTGTTTTTAAAAGAAATCAGTGATGGGGTTACTTTACTAAAAGATACAGGCTCACAAATTGAATATAACCCTCTCTGCCAAAGAAAAAAAAAGGCAGGGGGGCATATTTTTGTTTTAAAAGAGCCTTCATTATATAATTCCTAATTTTCTACTTACTATATCAATCAGTATTTTTTTGAGTCGAGGTATTAGAGAACAAATGTAAATATGAAATCTGTGACTCAAAAGCTTAATGTATTTGTGCAGATTTTTTTCTAGTCAGATTTTACTGTAACGCTCTAATGTCTTCTATTTTCCTTTTAAACATTAAGACTGTTTAAGTACTGTATAGAAAAAATGTTTTAAGGAATTTCGCTTCATCACAAAGACTGAGAACGTGAACAATTTTCTTACATAAACTTTGATGTTTTTAATTTCTTTAGAAACTCAGAAAATAATGGGAGGACATGTGGGTTTTGTAAAATTTTTGGCAGGATATTTAAGGAGAACGAGTAACTGGAGTGCAGAAAGTGTTTTTAAATGTGTATTTTAGGTGAACCAAGTTAGATACGATGAATAGTAGCAATTATAAAAATGTGATAGGTAAAAAGCCAGATCAGTAAAAAAAATAGTATTAATTTTAGTATGTGAATCTGAGCATATATAACTACACACATGTTTGTGTTAGTAGAATATAGTGCTTTATAGTCAGACACAGAAGTTAAGTTTTGAACTGCTTTATTTGTAGATATTTTAAACACAAATGATTATTCATGGCTTCTTGGAATAAATTAGAAGAACAAAGCATTTTTTCTGATAAACTCCTTTATCCAGGAACTGGTAAATGCACCCATATAGTTTCCATTTCCATATCGGTCTAGCTAAATGGATTTTCTTAAGATATCATGTTGAAAGTACCATTTGGTTGAACTCAAATATTACAATTTTGAGCTTCAAAGTAAATTTCTGTCTAAAACGCAACACAAAGTAGGGTGTAGGAAGGATGCTCAGCCCAGCCTGCACAGCGGGGTTGCTACCATGTTGTTAGAAAAATTACATTTTGGCTGAACTAACTAATGTAGAAAAGCCGCAGTGCATCTAGCAAGTCCTAAAACTTCCCAGGATTGGGTTGTGGGTTTGGGGGGTGTTTAATTTATTTTTTAGTGTAATTTAAAACAATACCTCTTCTAGCTGCCAGCAGACTCTTTCCCTGAATCTCCCCATTGCTGGCTTCCCTCCTAACCATGTCCTGGCTCCTCTCCAGAGCTGCCAAGTTTCTGCCAGAAGCAGGAGGTAGATTTGTATGGGGCTGGAGGAAGATCTGGAGCTCTGTTGAATTTTTGAGCCCAGATGGGGCACCATGATTTGTGTGTTTGTGTCAGGGTGCCATACATCACAACTATCCGGTTGCTGACGTCAGCACGGATTGCACATTAATGTGCTGAACGTTGCAAACTAGAAAATACAAGATAGATATAGATCTGCGACAGCAATGCCGCCTAAGCAAACATCTCTGTGTTGTGGCAAGTCATTGTGCAAAATATTTCCCAAGATACCCCGCATAAAGCCAGGCGATATTTTGACTTAGCGTACAGCAGCAACAAAACCAACAGAGGCAAACAGACAGAAAACAGCTGAAATGAGCCCTGACCTAGGTGTTGGTAGGCAAATAGTGAATTGCCGTCTCAGCAGCACTGCACTTAATGACGTTCTTCAATTTTTACACAATTAAGACTAAATGGGGAGCATGCTGTTCTTAGTTAGGAGTTACAGGACTTACAATGATGAAAATATGTTGGTGGTTGGGCGTTTTCCTCTGTTCACAGCTTTTGTAGCCTATTGCCTAGCAATGCCAGAGACATTAATAGACAGCAAACATTCTTTCAAATGGTGTAGTAGTTTTTCCGTGCTAAGAGTTTAGGTTAACTACCAAAGTCATCAGAATTTATCTGTGTAACAGTTTTGTGTTGCTTACCTGTGAGAAGTAGCGTCTAGCAACCTGCTGAAGGACCAGTAAAAAGAGGTGACTTCCAATCTATGTGATTGCCCCTGAAGGATAATGTGACCAAGATGCTCCATTAAAATAGAGCAATCCGGCTCTCTTGATCTTGAAGAGGAAATGGTTTGCAAGGCTGCTTTAATATTTCAACGGAGGGTGTAATTAGGCACACAGTATCCAAGACTGGTGTCTGATGTGTAGGCAGGGTCATGTTAGACCTCAGGAAGGAAATTCTGCAGCATAACTTTATTTTACCATAAATTATGAAGTTGGTCTTGTAGGTGAAATTGAAGTTCTCTGATTCCATGGGGATATGCTGTTTTGGCCTCGACACAAATAGTGGCTTTGAGAAGAGATCAGGATTTATTGCCATCTGGTCCCTAAGGTGGGGAAGGGAGGAAGCATAAGGGTACCGGGCAGTGCGTTTAGAGCTTCCACTGCAGTGCATTGGTGTGTGCAAGGCAGGCCACAGGTTACTCTGTGTAATGGTCCAAGAAGAGCTCAGATCCTTCGTTGATAGGACTAGGAAATGCCCCCCTTTCCTGTCTGCCTTTGGAAGCTTCTTGGTGGCTACGAGAAAGGCCGAGTTGTCTCGGCATGGACATGTGAAAGCAGCTGGTGCTTTGTTCCCTATTTTAAAAAACCCATGTACCAGTGTAATGCACAGACTTTATTAACGTATCTTGGGTTGTCCCCTTTATCTCTGGTCCTAATTAATATATAAACTGTTATTTATAGAGTAATTTACTGATATTCTTTGTATATATTGCAATGGACCTTTCATACAAAGTGTCGATCACGGTTTATCAAGTGCCAAATATACAAAAGACTTGAAAAACTATAAAAATACAAAATTATAACCTGGAGCCAATTCTTCTTATTTGGAAAAAATTTTTTTTTAAGGGATTGATCCTGATATGCCAGGACATTTAGCAGGTATAGAATCTACAGCCATCAAGAACAAAAGCATGCAACCTGTATGGGCAGCTTTAAGATGAGTACTTCCTGCCTTAAAGGAGTTTTTTGGTTTTAGTGCATTTTATCTCTTTTGATTGTTGCTTAGTGACATCATCAAAGTGTTTTATAGTGATAAAATAGTGACATCATCAAGGTGTTTTATAGTGATAAAATAGTGACATCATCAAAGGTCATTCTATGCTTGGTTGCCTGTGAAGATCTTGTGGTCTTTTAATTTTGCTTTCTGTTATGTCAAGATAAAAACTATGCAGAAAGTGCCTGATATAGGGCATGTAACAATGCGTTGTTGAACAGGCGATGAATTCACTTATGAATCACAAATATATTGACACAAGATGGTTCTGCTTGAAGTTTCAGATTTGTGTGTTACGTGATGAGGTACTTTTAGAAAGAAAATTTATGGGAAAAAGTACTTTGCTTTTACTTTTTAATCCTGAGCAAAATGATCAAACATGCATTTGCCTTCTCAAAATATTAGATAAGATAGTTCTGAGTTGGGTTTTTTTATGGTTTCTTCATGTCAAGTGTATGTTTTTCTTTAGAATCACATGTCAGGATTTTTTTTGGTTTGATTTGGTCTTGCTTTTGGAGAAAGCCTTGGAGATGATTTCTAGGTATTGATGACCTATTTTTTGTCTTGAGTTTGTCAGTGAGAAGTCCAGGGCTTGCCCTGTGAACATTAATTACCTTTTTCATCACATAGGGTGTGTATTTTGTTTCCGTGTCTTACAGAATAAAGCAATTATGGAACGTGTAACAAACTTGTCAGATGTGGTAGTCGGTCTTGAATCATTTATTGGCTCCGAGAGAGAAACCAATCCATTATACAAGGATTACCACGGTAAGTCCCCTCTTTAGCAACGTAAGAAGTCTGCCCTGAGCGCTTCTGGGGCACTTAGTGGCTTTCCCTCCAATTGGAGTATCCTCTATAAAGCAGCCATTGATTTTATTTGTGAATTTACCTCCTAAACGTTTCTCCTTACTAACCAGTCTTGAGCTAGGAAGATTTTTCAGCGCGGTGCATTAGGGCTGCAAAGGCAACATGGCAACTCCTTGCATGTTGTCAAGCCGCATTACGGAGGCACGGCTCAATCAGACGTGCATCTCCACGGGCAGGCTCGGGGGAATTCGCATGCAGGCGAGGCTTGGCAAGCCTCTGACCAGCGAGCTCAACTTGTCATGAAATCAATACTCCTGATCTGCCAAGTTTTAAATAGAGAACATGGGGAAACATACATTTTATTAAGGTGAATAAACTGCTGAATGATGTTATATGTAAACTTTCTCTAAGAAGAGCGTGCTGTTCGGCGATGTTAGCAGTTAGCCATTTGAGGTAATGAATGCGGATGTGTGTGGCACTTAAAATATGAAACTAACTTTGTAAAGACACATAATTTTGTTGCAAGCGTTTAATAGATCTTCAAAACTGGCACGAGTGGTTAATCTTGTGGTTCGTTTCCCAAAGATTTGGTAAGCCGCTGCAGCGGAACTATGTAAATTTTAAAAGATGAGATTAGAAGTTATGCATAGCCCAAGCAGTGAATAACAAACAGTTTTAGCTAATCCAGCGCGGTGCTTCGAGTGTGCATAAATTACAGCTATTATTATTGTGATGCTACTGTAGTTCCATGGAAACCTCTAGCTGAAAGTGAACTGCTTATCCAAAACCTGCTGTAAACATGTGCAAACGTGGCTGTGTTTTCCATAGCAGAGCACGTAGGAAAAGAAGCAAAAGGTGGTGCTGAGACCCCACTGTCTGTGTGCAGGCTGTAATTCTGTAAATCGGGGAAAAATCTTTTTGGCTGAGCAAGTGAAGGATATTTCATTATATGAAATAGGAGGCAGATGAAAAAGAAGCTGCAAACAAAAGCTGGAATAATTTGCCTAATTATTTTTCCAGTTGTAGATTTGTTTATGCTAACGTAGTTCTGTCATTTTGATGCACCTTGTCAAAGTGCTGAAGGAATCCTTTAGGACAATATATATATTTTAACAGGTATTGCCTGTTTTCCTGTGAAATTGTATGCTCTGTGATTTTTAGTACTACTTACATGGCGATATAGAGCTTTAGAGGTATTTTAGGCAAGCTGTGTTTAATGCTCTAAAAATAGGTAGTTATTTTTAATGTTTTTAACAGGGTGAATTCTTTTTAGTTAGAAATATATTTTTAAGATTCTTTACCGTAGATGATGGAAGATATGGCCATTAGGGAGGAAAAGTTTGATTAAATTATTCCATTCTTCAATTAATCATGCATTAGTAATTTTATTAAGCTGTCGGCAAATTTACATGGCTGAAAAGTCAGTAAAATAACAGAAGTGAGAACGATATAGACAATGTTGAAATAAAATTTATAGAATAATATTTTTGCATCCCAGGGCTATAACTGCTTGCAAATCATGGTTACATTTTGCACTTAAAAAAAAGATAGAAGGCTTAAGCATATAATAATATTTTTCTAGCAAATTTGATTTTTATAATTAGTATTTGCATAAATTGTGCTATTTAAAATATTCCAATTTAAAAAAAAAAAATCTCTTGTTCCCCCTTTAAAAAATAAATAGTTCCCTAAATGATACTTTGCCCTATTTTTGATGTGGGCTTTATCGTTTTTTCACAACTGCCATTTTCCAGTTAGACATCTTCTCTAAATGTTCCGTATTTCCATTTAGACCCTGCCTTCCTGAATAGCAAATATAGGCCAGTAATTGAGAAGCCCCGTAGAATTTTCCCGGTTTTCGGCTGCAGAAATTCACCCTCGGGTTGTTCAGGAACTATATTAGGCTGCACAAAAACCATCCAGCGTCCTTGTCAGAAAAAATCAGCTTGAGTTTCAGCTGACAGAATGCAGAGCTTGCAGTGTATCCAGTGCCGTTACAGAAATCTGAACGGCTCTCTAAAGCTCTTGCATGCAACAAATGCATTCCTTTTAGGAAGACAGAGGGGATGAAACGTATCAAAAAGCAGCATCTAAATTGTTATTTTCCGCTGGCTTTTTCTAAAGTTATTTTCGAGGCACAACGAAGTCCTCATTAGAGCTTCAGCGGTTATCAGTAACCCATAAGCCTTGTTTTGCTGGCTGCTTACTGGTGCATTTAATAAAATAAAGATCACTCAGTGGTGCCGTGGGCAGCATGCAAGGTGATAGCCATATTTGCTTACTGTAAATACAAGAGAAAATCACACACAAACCGGCTGTAGTTTTGACAAGTATTAAGATCCCTCTTTACATCTGTACTTCTGTACCAAAGTGCAATTAGTTTTCCTCGCACAAGGATTTCTGTTTATCTTATTCTGCTTGATTACTTGAGTATAATCGCACCGTTTGCTTCACTGCTTCTGGTAGTAAGCTCCAGTTTAAAAAGGGGAGGATGAGTGTGTGTAAATATACAGAATTCTGCTGTAAGACTCTTTAATTTATGCATCTGGATGACAGCGTTTCCCTAATTTTTTTTTTCCTCCTTTACTTTTTCTTTTCACAAGGTTTGATTCACGTTCATCAGATTCCTCGGCTTAATTGCTTGATCTGTGATGTGTCAGACACGAAGGACCTTGCTTTTAGATTAAAAAGGAAGCAGTTCACCATTGAGGTAAGAGAAACAGTTTTGTTTCACTATTTAGAACCCAAAAGGTGGAGCTAATCCCATCTCTTATGTTTGGTTTTGTGAAATACATAAAATATGCATCAGATGTTGTAAATTCATTGCATTATGTGTCTGCTGCGCAGAACAGTTTTATAAAATATTTGAATATGCCTCCTAATTAAAAATGTCTCATTTACTGCACTAAATTGGTCTTTTATAAATACTTTATTTTGTTTTAAAATGTACATAGAAAGTAGGCCACAACCTTCAATAACAAAGCGTGACATGTTTCTAAGGCTGTCAGGAGCATATTTAATTAAATGTTAATGACTTGCTCTTACTTGTGTTAGTGGGTGGGAAAGTAGCTACATGTTATTACCCCGGTAGAGGGATTTTAATGTATAATGCTGCCTAAAATTGTGTGTGGTATGAGGGATAAGTGTCCTTATCAGTATTCAGAAACCATTTTCTTTGCATTACTGAAATCACCTTTCGCTCTTTTATGTCATTTTAAACACAGTATCATTTACACTAATGTCCTTAAGTAAATTTCCTACTAAATTTAAACTTTTTTCTGTGACCTTTATGCAGACAGTCTTGATAGAAGGTGGTAATACAAAAGATGTATTTCGTTTTAATCTTGCTAAGGAGCAAATGAACACAGAACTATTAAGCAATTAGAACTGATGTATTTATTGACCAAGTAATGCTTGGAGATGGGAGATGGCTTTTTGGGCAATGTGATAGTCATCGGTACAGTCTGTGCAAAAAAAAATAAAAAAGGAAAGAAAAAATTTGACAAAGACATAAAACAGCCAAGCATCCCTGACAAACCATTTTGTTTAATCTCTTTTTGAATGAAAAGCTCTTAAGCAGGCCACTTGTCTTAACTGCTTGAAACCATAAAAAGAGAGAATTGCCACCAATAAATTAGCATATTTTTTACTCAATCACCAAATGATGGTCAATGTGGCTTGGCACTGCTTTGGTGTTTGGGACTTCACCCTTAAGTGACCACTTTGGCCCTTTTTTGACCCGCTGCCCTTTTTAGCTGGCCACTTGAGAAGGTAACTTCAGGGTTCCCTCTCTCTCCCACCCCCCCTCTTTCACAATTGCAAGTAGCCCTAACCTATAAATCATTGAAAGGGCCCTATCAAGTGACAAATTAAGGTACCCTCCTCCTAATTAATGGTCATCAATGTCCTTAATTATCTAATCCTATTGAGAGTAGTTAATAGTTAATCGTGCGGCCAGTTCTTCAAGCAGGTCATCTCTGCGTGAGTGCTAGAAGTTTCTCAACTAGAGATACCCTCTTCAAAAGCCACTTCAAGGCATGAAGGAGGGTTTTGTTTTGGTTTGGGTTTGGTTTTTCTCCGAGAGCCTCATTTATCATGGTTTTGGTTTTCCAGAGGCTGCGACTAATGAAACCAGGCATTGTGAGGTGTTAAACTATTTAACCACTGGATTGTTTTTGAGCAGCACTTAGCAAGGAAAACCTTAGTTGTTCATGGTTTGTTTTAAATACAACCGTGCTTATTGTTTTCAGAAATATAGAGAAACATGCACCGTAATTTCCTGACCGTGTGAATTCAGATTTGTCTTAGCTAGGTGGAATGTTGACACTTTTTTCCTCATTATGAATTGTGACACAGAGTATGATTTTTTTGCCAGCAGTATTTGAGGTTCTAATCTGTCATGTAATCTAAAAGAAAGAAGCTAAACTAAACAGGAGGCTCCGTATAAAGAATTCATTAGCCGTGGGACAGAAGTGTTTGCAGTGGGATGCACCAGAACTCCTGAAACAACCTGCAGCTCTAGAGCTGCCTAGATGACCCACTTGGATCACTTCGTGCTTCAGCGTTAGGTTGGGGCCACTTCTAAATAACTGACACAAACCAGTCCTTTTGGGTGCATCAGGTCCTACAGTGATTTTTCTGTACACATTTCGCTGATACCTATATAAAATCACTACTTTTACCTCCTTGTGCTGGGAGGGACAGGCTACAGCTACAGACTGCAGCATACCGGTCCTTAAGAAAATGAGAGGAAGGAAAGATTGAATTAAGAAGGGAGGCAAATAGTATTTCTTAAAATTGGGCTCTGCAGTTAGGGGAGGAGTCAGCAGGCAGGTTCAGTTACGGTGGCAAAAACATAAAACAGCACAAGAGCACAGGGGAAAGGTTTATATAAAGTGCACCTGTATTTAGGATTTGGAAACGTAGCTTTAATGTGAAGTGAAAATGTATTTGAGTACCTTACAATTTTGGAAAGCATCAGCTTAGTTGGACAAAATTTGGGGTAAGAATGGTGACTTCTGCTTGAAATGACAAATCGTAATCAAATTCCTTGAAAAAAAGTGAGAAACTCACAACCTGTGACTTGGGGTAAGAATTCCTCTAGAAAGGGTGTTCCCCACTAGACCCTTCTTTCTTACATTGCAGTTTCTAGTGTGGGCCCTGGAGTCCCTATGGCTGTTCTGATCTCAGGGTTGCTCCCCTATTCGGTAACTTGTAGTTTGGCCCCCGCCAGGAAGAAACCTTAACGTCGAGTCTGGCTCCTGAGTTTTCATCTTTGTGGGAGGCTTGCTACCTGTGGAGTTGTTTAGTTGTTTGAATTGTTCTTATATTTTCTTCATTGAAGGAAGTCAGGTTGAAACGTATTTTAAAGAGTTATTTTTTTATCTTAAGGGTGAGTCTTTTTTTATGAATATTTATGAGTATTAATTTTCTGTTTCAAAGCATGAGTTGGACTTTTTTAATAATTATTATAAAAGCTGCAGTAGCTCCATGAAGAATTCCCAGGTCTTTGCTTGTTAGTTAATAGCAAAATATTATATGTTATATTGCCAGGGTAGACCTAACCTGCGCGCATACCACTTTAAAGGACACAATTTGGAAGTTAGTCTGTCTAATCCTATTTCTTCCCACTTTGGAATCTTAATTAGAAGGAGATAAAAACCATCATTTGACTAAATTATTGTCTTGAATCTGTAGCAAAAGGTATAATCCGCAATTGGGCCAATTAGTGTACTCCATAGTTAGCTATGCTGAGGCAGGAAACTTGATTAGATCTGACACCAGCCTAGTTCCCACTGTTGTTTTGCCAGGTATGATGGTCAGACTTCAAAGGGCTTGAGGCATCAGCAGGGCAAGGTTTGGAGGCCAGCTTAGGTCCGGTCGTTAATCTCTCTGCTAAAACCACAGCGGCCCTCGCACAAAACAAGCTTACACGACACAATCATGCGGTATTAAAGTTTGGGTTGAGTCATGCCAATTTGCCTTTGATTTTCTGATGATTGACTAAAAGATGGCTACATGACTAGACACATACTGAAAGTTTACTGATTAGGTAAGTTCCCCAAATATTTGAAATATTTTTTGATTTCTCAGTTAAATGATATGACAGCCCATTCATCGTAACAAAACTTTTGAGCTGCATTGTATTTGTACTGTGCTCAGTTTGTACCTCTGAGCGTAACTTTCACCAGCGTTTGATAAATCTCCTGGTAATGTTATCCTCGTGGGGTTTTTGATAGAGCTTCATTGCTCCAAAGCCTCCTGTTTTGAAACTAAAGGAAAGTGTGTCTAAACTGTGGATATTTTGGGAGTTTTTTGTTTGTTTGTTTACTTGTTTTGTTTTCCTGCAGCCACATAAGTCTCTAAAGAAACGTGATTTTTTTTTTATTTAAGAGCACTTGCAATTCCTCACATAACGGGAATTTCCTCCTAATTATTTTCCACCTAACCGTTGGGTAAAGCGCTGCTCCATGACTGTGATTACATAAGTGTTCCTTTCTTTTGCCTTCTGATTTGTTGAAATATTGCAGTAACAGTGACATGTTTCCATTCTGAGAAGAGCCTAGGGCTGCTTTAGTATTATTCCAAATGATTGAAATTGCCATCTTGCTGACTTTCCCTTGGGCAGCTTAAGGCCTGTTTACTTTTGTATTTGTTTCACATGTTCCCTCTGAGTTTGGCTGGCAGGACATCATTACCTGGCTTGACAAGACACTTGGATGGGATTCATATTTGATTAACTCCCTTTGTTACTGGCTGGTCAACATATATCTCTGGAACTGTGCATGTAGTGTTAAAACTTGCAATGCAATGATAAATGTTTGTGAGTATGAAAGCTGGTGGGGAGACTCCGTTTAAAAATCCCTGGGCTTTGTTTTACTGCTTGCATTTGTAACCCTTCTGGTAATAATGAGCTTTTAATAGTACAGGGAATAACCTTTGTGTTACAATTTGCATAATGCAGCTTGCCTAAGAACACATATGGCTGTTGTTAAATGTTTATTTTTCTTTATTTTGATAAATATACATGTAAGAGCTAGCTAATAGGATTTTCTCTAATTGGCTATGAGACCTGTGTGAAATGAAACAAGAAAATCCTTAGAACAACCAATGAAGATAGCTCAGCTTGAAGTCGAGTATCATAAATAAAGTAGAGAATTACCACACAGTCAGAAGAACTTTCCAAAACTTCATGTTTGACTTGAGAAGATTTGTTTCTGGAGGTTCTTGCAGGTGTCTGTAGCAGCCCGTCTCCCAGCAGCAGGCGGGCCCAAGAGTGGCATTCTGGAGCACTCCTGTCCACGGTGCATTTTCCCCTCGTGCGGTGCCATTATTGCCAGAATGGAAAGGTCTTTGGAAGGAAACATCATCACAGATAAAAATATTTGAGTCTCTGTATAATATAAACTGTACATAAAAATACAGTTACAATGACAAAGGCATTAAAGTAGTGGCCTTTCTTTGCCTATAAAGGTGCTATTAGAAAATTCCTCGAATGAGCCAGATTTAGTTGTAACTCTGGATAGTTACTTGTGTTGTGTGTCCAGCAGTGACATTTGGGAAAAAACATTATCTTCTCTTTATGATGGTGAATTTAGCAAGCCAGTGCAGGAGTTTACTTGCCATTTGAAATATCCATGTTCTTACAGTTTTTTCATTCATCATTTTTCATTCCTTCTGATTTCTTACTCTATACAAAGCATGTGCTGTGCCTTTTTTTTTTTCTTCCAAAGGAGAAATAAGTGCTATTAGCCACTGCTACACTTCTACCAAAACAGATTTGTAAGACCTAGTCAGAATTGATGTCTGCAGCTCTCCTGTGGTAGTATTACCCCAGCACAAGACTGGTCCTTATTGAAACAGGGTATTACCAAGTCATTATAGGGCGGAGTTGTGTTCCCTGGAACGTTTTGTAATTCATTCGGTGCACCAAGAACTGCTGTAGACCATATATTGATCTAGGACTATTAATGAGATATTCCTTCTGGAGGAACAAATCGGTCCTTTCCCCATTAAGTATGGGATCAGCATGTGTTTACGATGCACGCGTATGTCATACCAAGTTCTACATCTCTGAGAAAAAAGGGAACATGATCACCTCTAATAGCATCACGTCTTAGAGGCGTCTTCCAAGAAAATTTTGCTTGGAGCAGCCTTCATTAGTGACTCATCCTAATTCTGGTTATATTTGACTAGCGTTTATGGCGTTGTGTAAGTTTGAATTTAAGAAATGTGTTTGACTTGAGGAGCTCCTTTAGACGATATTTTAAAGAAATGAGTCTGTGAGGTTTGGAACAGTTAAAAGGCAAAACATAGGTTGTTGCTGATGGTTCTGTGACAGTTGATCAATATAACAGAGCAATCTTTTTCACTAAGGCGTAGTTCACAGTATTATACCAGAGCTTATATAATGCACTCTACATATATGCACTATATACATATCTAGTTAATACTGGGAATCCAATGAGATATGCCTAGGTATATAAAAACAACTCTGTGTTTTACAGTCATGCTCTGGCATCATTATGATTCTTGAACCCATACTAAGGCCTTGTAGCCTAAGAGTGAAACCTGCTTTTACCAAGGTGGAGGGTGACAGTGTTGTGACCAGCTCTCTGTCACTGGTCACTCTGTGCCAGTGCTTACAACAGGGATAAAACTTGGCAGGTTTCCTAGCTTAAAGATGGGATAGAACATCCCATCCTATGGTTCCACTTCTGCTAAGCTTTTTAGCACAGACTGGTAGAACTCTTCAAGGCAATTCCAAGGCAATTTATACCAGTCCAGACACTGTTGCGTTGATTTTCCTGTCCATTTTCCCTATGGTATTAATAGACACGTTAGCACTGGCTTATTTAAACATAGGTCAAGAGACAGTAAATACCATCCTATAACACTCTATTGTCGCAAATTAGTAAAAATTATTAAAAAAAACAATTCCTGCAAAACAAATTCTGGTGTAATTCCAAGCTCCATTCTGCAGTATTTCATCTAGTAGCCAGTTCAGGTTCTCTTTACCTGGTACGGTGTACTTCCCTGAATTGTTTTGTCAGATGCTGTCAAGCCAACCTACCATTGTTAAAGAAAATCAAACTAAATCATTCTGGCATGAGCCTTCCAGGAATAAGGCACAGAATATGAAGGGTTTGATGAAATCAAGGATTTGATTTCAATATTGTAAAAGACTGCCTGTCAAAAATGTATTACATTCTTTCAAACAATTTTGAATAAATAAACGTGTTTTAAATTGTGACAGTACAATTTAGTTAAAGTTTTAGGAGATTATAATAAAATTATAACTCAGAGTAAAACAATACTTGAAATGCTCCTTTTTGCGAGGGGGAAAAAAAACTTGGAGTGCTCCTGATACATAGACCTAAAATGAGGCAAGAAATTTCATGTACATTCTAAAGTAAAAATGCAGCAAAGTTTTACTTGAAAAATTCACCAGTGCCTTTGCATGGTTTAGTTCTAAAGAATGTAAACTAAGATTGCTATGGAATGATAATGGGATCTTTTAGATTGCATATAATGCTTCGGAATTTATTTTGTGTTTTAAATTAGTTCTACGTTTTTGTTCAATATCATGGAAGTTCCTCGTGGATTCCATTCCATTTTCTGAAACTTTTCTGTTTACGTTATTATGTCGCCTTTGTGCAGTTCCTTGTCAGGAAACTAAACTTGTGTACGTTTTTATGTAAACAATTATGTTATTTAGAAATATTTATACCATAATTGTGTGGTAGCACCGGAGGAATGTGTAACAAGGCCGTTAATGCAGCCGAAGGTCACTTGTACAAATTGCAATGGGCTGCTCATCCACAGGCTGTGCGCGAAGGGTCAGCGCTGCAGCTATGAAATGGATTGGCCTTGTTCACTCTCTAAATAAATGGGTCAACTTATCTTGTCTTTGCCACACAAATACACTAGTTATCATAGTCCCAGTTTTTTAGGACTGGAAATCAGATAGACTCTAAAGACTTTATTAAAAAATGATTTAAATCATTTTTAAAAAAGACCTGTATCTACAAGTGATATATTTACACTAAAATCTTAGCACTGTTTAGACAAATTCTAGGCTGTAAGTTAGCAGGATGATGACAGGGAGTGTATTGGAAGAAGCAAACAGGCCTCAACAGCATGTTCCTTCTAGCACTCAGCAGGTATTGACCGCAATTTCGTTAAATCCTCCATTTTTTTAATATGATATCTTCTAATTGTTTAATACTCTCATTTTACAAGCAATATTAAATTCAATTGTTTTACATACATAAAATTTGCATGTTTGTTTTGCTATCTCTGGAAATGCAGGAGAATAAAAATTAAAGCTTTTTCCCCCACCCCACCTTGAAGTTAAACTTTCAACCCCACAAGCCTGCATTTTATATACATATATATAAACTTGATAGCATTGGAGCATTGAAGGAGCATCTTTTTGAGACTTGCAAAAAGATGAGAATAGGCAAACTTAATCTCTAGGTGGAAGAGCTGGGCGACCACCAGCATCTTTTTGGCTATGCTCTCAGCAAGGCAGTTACAGGTTGTTGCGTAGAAAGAGATTCCAAGTACGTTATACCTGGGAAACTATGAGATCTCCAAGTGAGGACAGGTGAAAATGTGGCATTTTGTAGAAATATAGAGCAACACCACAATGTTTCCTATGGCTAGTAACATGCCTAGTGGGACCAATGCTGTCTTAGCTAGGCAAGTTGTGGTTTAACAAACCTAGCGGTTAACATTTCTAGGCTTATGAAAAATGTTGATCCGGATGAGCATGAGTTTGTATAATTTTGAAGTTTCTTAAGATTTTTGTTCTCTGCAAAAACAGCTGCTTCTTACCTTTTTGCTGATCCATTCATTTCTCACTCAGCAAGATTACCCTAACCTGTCAGCACATGAGTACCTGCCAGTGGTGTTTTAATTTCTGAGGGCAACCTAGTGGTGGTGTTATTAGCACAGAAGACTTAACAGAAGTGCCACAAATAGGACGAGAGAAAAAAAAAAAAAGGCATAGAATACAAAGTACTATGGAAAAAGAAATTCTTTTTTAACTGTGGTGCAAATATTGCTTTCAGCTTTGGCCAAATTATGGGGCACTGTGTGTGACTGGATTCCAGAGTACATTTTATTTTGATATTCCTGGCCAAGAGGAGTGTTTGAAAGGAGATTGTCAAAAGCAAAATGGCTGAGAAGTCCAGGGCCTAAGGCATAAGTAAGCATAGATTTTGGCCATACCATCCTTATTGCACAGTTCTTCCTAGTCACATCCTTGTGATTTTTTTTTAACCTTTTTTTTGGTTCCTTTTATATATGATTTTCAATGAACTCTCTTGTCATGCAGAACACCATGTAAAATTTCTGATTGTTTGTTAAAGAACTACTGCAGTGTCATGTAAGGTCACTTCCAAAAAGAACAATAGTCTTTACTCCATTTAAAAGTGTGTTTCCTGCCAGCTTAATAACATAATATTAGACCCCGTCAGAGTTATAAGGTGAATTAGAATTGTATCACTGAGTAGAAGTTCAACTCCTTTTTCCTCAGCCTTTCTTTGGAAGAGAGTGAATTGTGTTGTGTCATTTATGTTGTGACAAAGCTAAAGCTTTGTCAATGGCCATGTTTAAAAGTAAAAAGCAGAAAACAAACAAAAAAAGCCTGTTGGTCACTTTTAAATGGTATTGAGTATTGGTATGCTGGAGACCTCAGCCTCAGCTTGCATGCAGAAGAGTCTCTGCTGGTCTTAATTAACCCAATTGCTTAATAAAGTTTTAGAACTAGGAGTTGTGTTTGCTGAGGAGATTTCCATTTGCTTGGGCGAGGGAGAAAATTGGCCTCCTGTGCGCCCCATATGGGTGTTTGAGGTGCATGTCTTGAGCAAGGCTTCGTTCGTATGAACAGGACCCCTGTTGCAGTTTGGGGTTAAAACCTTCATTGAAAGTCCGTTAGCAATATGCTTCATGTGTGCAGTGCTGTACAGTGCAGCTGTGCTGTGCCGAGGGCCTCCTGGTCATCAGGGTAGCTGGAGACTGCCCTGCTGCAGCTGCGAAATAAGCAACTGGAAGAGAAGCTTGAAGTCTCTGGATGGCCTTTATTGTGATTATTTTCTTAAATAGCAACTGCATCCTACTCTTCCTAGGCAAGGATTACAGTGCTCTAGTAGAGGACGGCTTTGGACCCTTAGCTACTTTTTTTTGTGAGCCAACACACCGTGGGATGGAAAAAAGGTAAAAATAAGCTTGGATATTCCTTGGTTTTGAGGGCTTTACCACACAGGCAAAAGTGTCTATGGTTATAGGGGAACATAGTGATTTAATACATTTTTCATCGCTTTCTAATTTTAAATCCGGTATTACATAAGACGGGAGAAGCCTAACCGAGGGAGGACTGTTGTGTTGCTCCTGGCAGCCTAGAGACACGGTTGTCCTTCTGAACCGACCGTGGTCACCCCCCTTTGCAGGCTGGGGGCAGAAACTAGGTAGGGGCTGGTGAAGTTAGAGCCTGGGCACGAATGAAGGGCTGCCCAGGGATGTGACCCCGGCTTGTACCTGTCTTGATGTACGTAGTATGTGATGATGAGCTGAACACATCCCTCGTCTGACTTACCTCCCTCATTGTACCAGCTCAGTGCCATTTTATTTTCACTTCTACACTGTGTGCTCTTGTTACCCATAGGTTTCATCTCTCATGGACTCCTTGGGTTTTTAATAGTGTTGCTTAATAAACTCTCTGGTCTCTTCAGTCAGTTACATCTCATCTTCTCCCCTTTTAAAACCAGGCTTTGCAGTTCTGATTACGAGCTTCCTATGCTGCCTCAAATGCCCTTTAAACAAACCTGCTACCAGGGAGTAACGTGGCAGGAGCTGCATGAGCTCCTACTGTAGTAACATGGGCAGGAATGATTCTGCATCTAGGCTGTGTGTTTATCAAGAGATATGAACCAGTGCTTAATTTGTAATCCTCGTTACTGCTCAAATAAGGAATTAATAAGAAGGAATTTAATAGTTATATCCAGATTTGATCCTCAACGGTAGCATAGCCATGGGCTGTTTGTGCTAGCTCTGCATCATCATCTCAACTAAAAATAGCTTTCCTGTCATTTTATTGGCAGAGTTTTAGTTGCTTCTTTAATTCTGTTTAAAAATGGATAGAGAGAAAGGCAGCATAAATATTGAATGTGTGCAGATATTCCAGTAAGTAACTAACAGGAGATTCGTGATGCTTTGAGAAGCTGCAGAGTTAAATGGAATCCACATTTTGCTCAGCTAAAGAGGCGTTTTGTACATGAGGACTGTCTTTCCCTGCATTTTAGACTTTTTTTTTTATTTAATTAAGCTTTTATGTAGTCTTTCATAGTGTTTTATTTTCAGCGGTACTTTGTTTAAATTTTGTTCTTTTCAGATTTGCTTTATATGTTGGCAGGAAGTTACTGATGAGGTGTCTCATGTTGCTCAGCAGTTAAGTGAAAAGCAGTATTATTTGCCCCTTTTTTTCTTTTAATAAGGCACATATTTGCAAAATAACGTAAGAAGGACTGCTTACAAAAATCGTATGTAATGGTCTGAAGAAAAATTCATGGAAGCGAAGGAGGAGTTGCCTTGGTCTTGTTCTGTCTGTTCAAAGAAAACATAGGCTGCCACTTCGGGAACCATCAAGAAGCAGTTGTAGTAGGTTTTGAGGTGGGCTTGGGTCTGTGTGGTCTCTTTCCTGATCCTCAAATGCCCTGAAAAGGACATTCTGGCTTTCAAAAAGTCATGAGAAACAGATTCAAGTCACTAAACCCCCTCCCCTAAACCTACAAAGGAAAATTCACTTTCCTTTTAGAGTAAGGCTTTAAGGTGGAAGAGTTAGGATTTTGTGAATGTGTTAGTTGTGCTCTTGTGCAGTCCTTACAAAGTGAAAAATTGTATCCTATACCACAGTCTGTATGTTTGCCTTTCCAGTCTTGCTCATGCACACTGCAATTCATATTTGCATAGTAGGACAGATATACATGATTCTGTACATTAAATTATGCTGTTGCTTTGAGGGATGGAGAGGGGTTATTTCTCACAAATGAGATGATGAAAGAAAGGCAAATGATTTTGCAGCTTTTACATCATAGCATCCAAAGCCAGGAAGGTAGGTGCACTATCTATTGCAAGTGTCTGACGTTGGCCTAGAGGGCTCCTAGTTTTCAGAATTGCCAACTGAAACAGAATATTTGCTAGAGCAAGTTGGACAAAACTAGAGTATTCATGTTTACAGTGTAAATATCAAGTAAAACTATTTAGAGACAAAGCAGAATTTCTCAAAAGCCAGAAGTAGTCAGTTAGCAATCGTTAGTGTTGAGAGAAGTATCATTTAAGGGTTTAGTAAATGATTATTTTAACTATTTTTGGAGTATTTTTGAATCCTTGAATTTTTTTGCTTGCTAAAGTATGAAGTATAGTTCTATGCAAAATTATCTCCTTAAAAGATTTACTGTTTTCAACCTAAAAAAAACTTCCTATCTTACAAAATCAAACTAACTATTCTTGCCTCAAGTTTCATCTAAAACATTGTTCCGTATGGTTTTATGATATACACATTATTCCTTGAACAGGAATTAAGAGTAAAGCTGCCAGGAAGGGGTTTTGTTGTCAGAGTAGTTCCCGCCTCATGTTTTGTAAGAGATTTCATGGTCCTATTGTAAAGACTGGATGATTTAAAACGTGTTCCCAAGATAAACTTTCCCATTGTCATTAATGAGGATGGATAATACTGAGTGACAAGTGCATTAGGAATGACACAGAAAGAGCTGTTAGATTTGTCAGAGCATATCACTTCAGGCAATGAAACTTGAGGACATTCTCTCTGAGTAATTTTTGCTATTTATTAAAGAACCAAGGATTGTGATTGCTCGCACAGGTGTATTTTGCTGTTCTGTTCATTAAATATTTAGATCTTTGGAAAGGTAAAGGTGATAGATGTGACCGTTACCGTCCGTTTCAGGGGGTTACAGTGGCTGCTTTGCTCACAAATAATTCAGCAACACCAATTCCAATCTGCTTTTTATTTATTTTGAAATGCTTAGTTGCTGAATAATTTTTAATTTGTGGTATTTTCACCGAATAGAAATGTTTAAAGACGTATAAAGAGAAGCTCTCCAAACTGCCACTGCAAAGCTTCTGGGATAAAGATTTAAAATTGGGACACTATACATGTAATTTACATTGACTTAAAAATTGCATTTCTCCACAGAGGAAGACTTTTTAAATATTTATCTCAGCATAATTAATAATGTATGACTTCTGTGCTGTTTAAAATCTTTCCAAACTACAACATGCCTATCAATTTCCATTTTGAACATGCAATTGGTCACTTTTTCGCCTTGATTCCTCTTGCCTGGCTGCCAACCAAATTTTGCCTCTGTGTACCTTCTTGACACTAATAATGAGTGAGTTTCTGTTCGTTTGCGTGCAAGATTTCCCAAGCGGCAGTTTGGGGCTGGGATAAACTATCTATCATGATTGCATACAACTAATCTGCCTCAACCAAGCCACCCGATGATTGAAATTACATTTGACAATTCACCTCTCCTTGGCGTGCCTGAGGTGAACATAGCTACAGACCATCCCCGGAAGGGCATAGCAGCTCCTCCATATGTTGGGGAGGATCCTTTTATTTGTGTCGAGAGACTTTGAGCAAAGCATGTATAGGCAGAGATTTCTGTCTTTTTTTTCCTGAGACTTCCTTGTTTTCGGATACGTCGCTGCAGGTTTCTCCTAACCAATGCGGTTTATTTTTGTGAGGTGTTTTCTGATTATTAATTTATTAGAACGGCTGAACTATTTCTCTGAGATTTACCTGCTGCGGTACTGGATGTATAGGAGATGAAAAATTCAAAGTGTATTTAAAATGTCATGTATTGTTTGTTCAAACATTGTGCTATTAATAGACCCCATACTAGTCAAATATCAAATAAGATGTCTGTTACTGTGCTGACCTTTACCAAAGCTTGCACCTGCTTGGAGCATTTCAATAGCACCGAAACTAGGAAAGAATGACAAAGCAAAATCTGCCTCAGTCAAATCTAAAATCTTTTTAAAATTATCTTCCAGGTTATGAATTTATTCCTATCATGTATATTCTTGACAATGCTGACCTTTTATTTCTGGGTAAGACTAGCCAAATAATCATTAGAGTGAAAACTTCCTAGGGTTGCTTTTGGATTATTATTGCTGCTTTTGTACAAAGTCACTTCTGCCACAATCGCTCAAGTCGTAGCCTGTGTCATCAGAGGGGTTGCTTTCAGTAAAGGTGTGCATGGTTAGCTTTATCTCGTGTGATTAGTTCGTTCAAATACAGAGTTTGTGAAGAGTTAGGATAATAGAATTATGTTTTTAGGGAGATAATTCACTTGTATTTTCCTGTACTGGTATATTGAGCTTCCTAGAATATCTTTTTATACTTCTCTCTGTTCTGCCTGGGTAGCAGTATGCTTCACTGTATTTGTGCACTCCAACAAAAGCATGAACAACTGAAGTCAAATTGTCCTTTCAAATAAACCTAGTCCGTTCCTGTTGCTGAAAAGAGGAGTTTCAATGAGGTATACCTAAAGGTACAGCTGTCCTCCTAATTTTGTTTCCGATGAAACAGTTCTTACTTCTCTCTTTTGTTAGAACCCAAATGCATTTTTTTTTCTAGGGCTTTCATTCAGGAGATGAAGTTCAAGTTAAGTTAATAATCTTTTGAAATGTTTGGTGGCTGCATATGAGATTTGTATCTGTCTTAGCTGTGCAGATGAAACGAAGTAGTATTGGTAGTGTGCCTTCTGCAGCATTTAGAGCCAAGAAGTCCAGCCATTCGGGATATATGTAATTCTCCCTGCCATGTTGATAAAACTTTATGTATTGCCAGTCCTTTGAATATACTTCACGGACCACAGATTGTTAGTGGTTCCTGCCATATGACACGTTGGGAAAGTGTCAAGCCAAACTTTCTGTTGACTAAAATGCCTTATGGTAAAAAATGTACAGCACTATACCCTAGGGACTGGTTTGCTCTGTACTTGTATGAAATATTCTCTGCATATTTTGAGTTCGCATCAAATGGAAGCAATAGAAAGCTCTCTCAGTTTGATGCATCTGTAAAACTCATACCCATTACTTAGGAACAATTAGATAGTTGGAAAATTCATAGTAGAGACTTTGTTTGCCCTTTTGGAGAGCAGGGTGAGTATTAGGGAATTGGTTTAGCTGAGAAAACACTTAAAAATAAATATGCTCTGTCTTAGTCAAAGTAGACCTGAGGAATTGAGCTGGTGTTCTTTTTAAATTTTTAGTAAGAGCAAGTGCCCAAAACATGACGGTAAATGGTTTCCCTGTATCAATCATACACCTTTTTTTTTTTTTTTTTTTTTTTTTTTTTTTTTTTTTTTCAATATTGAAGGACATAAATGGGTATCTGGAGAGTGCAGTCTGTGCAGGAGACTTATTGAATTCATTAAGTGTTCCCGTACTAGACCTTAAAGCCCTGAGCATCGTTGAGGTTATTTTGATTTAAAATAGTAGTAATAATCTTAAATGCCTGTTGTGTCATTTCAGAACTTTGAGGTATATGGCTGGGAGCTTATGTAACTTGGAGTGAATTTGCGAATTTCATCAGACGTGATCAGAGTAAACAGAAGAACAATCACAGAGGTGTTTTTCATAACCTCTGACTCAGTGCTTAGTCACCTTATTAGATGTGCTTAGTGCTTAGAAATGGTCTTATACAAAGATTTTCTTCCGGGTTGTCCTGGACACATCTTTGAGTCCTCATCACTCGCTTTTTTGGCCTGTGTTCCTATTCTTGCTTATATGTCCTTCCAGACAAACTATTTTTCTCCCTGTGGTTACTCCAAAATGCACTTTAAACCAAACTGTTCTAACTTATGCACGTGTATGTGTGTGCGGGAGATGCTTCAGTACTAGCTGGCAGCTTTCTTCGAGTCACTCTGCAACAAGAGGCAAGATTTCTCCTAAGGAGTAGAAAGACAGCCCTTTTGGATCTCAATTGACTTAGAACATCAAGAATGGTACCACTTGGGTTACCCCATAAACAACATTCAATGTGAGTGCAAATGCCTCACAGTGAAGGGTAAGAACTCGGAAGGAATCTAGCGTGGAGTTTCATTTCAGTCTCTTCCACACTTTCACTTCAGACCCACTTCAGACACATTTTCACTGGACCCATTCTTCTTCCCTGGCATAGTTTTTGAGACCATCCTGTAAGATGATGACATGATGTTCTTCCTATTGGTCTTCCCAGAGGAACGCTGCTGTTGAACTGATTCAGGATTTTTTCAATCCTTCCTCATTTTCTTGGAATTCATTACTTGTTCAATCCCTTCAGTTCTTCTTAAAAGATTGACTGAAACATATACCATCATCTGGTCATTGTTGCAATGGCCTTTGAAGTGAATGAAGCTAGTTTTGATGCTGGTAAAGCCTAATTCTTCCCATCATGTAGCCAAATAGTTTGAAGAAAGATCTCTCTCCCTACAGATAACGCTCTCTTCCTTCCCAGCTCTCCTCTTCCTCATTTTTTGTTGCAAGGATCATGATAGGGAAATCCAGTTTTGCTCTTTGGACAAAAATCTCAAACAGTGGATTGCCTTTGGCAGCTGAATTAATGCTTTAACTTCTTCACTGCTATACATGATTAGCAACCAAACTCTTTTGGCTTGCTATGAATATGAACTCGCTAACAAAAGAAACCCAGATAGTCAGTCTTACGCCATAGAGATTAAAAGGAGGATTCTCTGGCCTCTGTGGCGGAAGTTCAGCTGCCATCCAGAACTTCAAGCTGCTTCGAGTGCTGTGGGGACTGCCACCAACTGTGTTCCTGAGCTCCTTAGCAACACAGACAGCCTTGTGACTTAAAAGTTTGGGCTTGCCAAAAGAAGTGCAATATTTGGTTGAAAAACTGCTGGCTGATGAATTGTTTCATTCAGCTCTGCAGTTGATTGAAGTTCTACATAACGTTAAAAAATTCTAGGCTTATCCTTAGATCTCTTTGCTTCTTCCCAGGGCTCGTGAAGACAAAGTCAGAAGAAAGCCATTATTTGTTGCACAAACTGAAGGCAAATTCATGCCTTCATGAATATTCAGAGGCATCCTTTAACCACAAATGAAAGCGAAAATAACAGTTCCACCACTTTTGAGCCATGTGTTTTATTGACTACCTTTCCTCTTCTCAGCTAAAAAGCTGAAATCTAAGATTTTTTTTTTTTCTCGCACCTTTTCTTGGATCTTCTGTTGACTTACAACTTTCTGGAGATAAGTCCTACTTAGTAAGGTTAAGTCTAGTTGCAGGTTTTCTGATTCAGATGGATTGCACGTGCCGTAAGCAGGGCTTAGTTAATTTTATCTTTCTGCTTTTACACAGTCTACGTATCCTGTTAAGTTTTAGGAATGATGCTTACATAAAACTGCTTCAAAAGAAGACAAACTTGCTGTCAGTAAGAGCGTGAGGCACCTGAAAGGATTCTTAGAGTAAATATCACCTTGAACGTAAGCTGTATTTACAAATTCAGCTTCAGGATGATGAGTGTAGCTTCTATAGTCGCTAGTTGGAAAGAGGGTTTTTACTCTCTTTAGACATATCAGACACCTACTTCTGTGTACTTGTTAGTGTGTCATCATCATTATATTCGTTTTACAGTGAGTCAAGACCATTGTCTTAGGACTTGTCAAAGTTCCAAAAGTTTTTAACAAGGCACTTGGAATTGTTGATTGCTCATTTGAATTAGGGTGTCTCTTTCTCACTACTTAAATAATTGACTGACAGGGAACTGTCAAGATGCTGCCTGTCATTCTAAAACCTAGACTGTGCAAAATGGGAGTAGAGTCTAGACATACAGATTAAAAAAAAAATATCAAGGTATCCTCTCACTGTTCAGGCTCTCAAATTCCTTAGGGCAAGCATAGACAAAGTAGTCATAAGGGGAGAACACACTGTTGGACTGATATTGCACAAAAATTCCCCATCAGCTCTAGCCCTTGGAGCATAAGATTTGCCTGTCTTGAACTTAGAGAAACACAAAATATCTGCCCGGCACTTCATTGTTGCTGAAGCTGTGACCCGAGCAATGACAAGTATCACTCCCAAGAGTTTGTAACAGGTATTTCTACCTGGTTTGGAGTGGCTGACCTTTGGGTTGGGACATGGAGAGTTTGGCAGCGGTCAGTTGAATGCTGTGTTCTGCTGAACTGGGATGAGGAGACCTGATCTGATGTGTTAAGGGCTGCGGACGCTGTTGCTGAAAGAGGACACCATCTCAATGCGTTGGTAATCGATGAGAAGCGCTCCTAGCAAGATGTTACCTTGCGTCTCCGAACAGGTTCCCTTTCTGTAGCTGCGTTTAAAACTTCTCATATTCAAAGACCCTCAGAAGAAGGACAGAGGGGATTCTGATGACAGTGTCTGTGTCTGACCAGGTGTCTCTAAATATCTGCATCTCCATCAGTTACCAGAGTCCAGATCTCTGGTTTAGGTCATCTTCCAGAATGTCAGGGCTTTTAGGGAATCCCAAGCATGCTGTGCTCCATATAACAGCATACTGATCAATAATCATTTTTAATGTTAAAGTATTTCTCTTTCTCCCTTGCAAGGAAGGTCCTTATAAATGTTTGGAAGGCTAACGTGTAGACTGATCAACTGAGCTGAGGTCACTGGATCTTACAAGTCTGTTTTCAAGATCTAGATATGAATCCCAGCTGTCCTAGACTCATAGGGAATGAGCTTGCTGCTGGTCTACCAGCACCCTCCGTTGCACAGTTCTTAAGCAGATAGGAAGGTAGCCTCCTAGATTAAGGAGGACGGGACCGGTGTCTGATGCTGAAATACGTGTTCAAAATATGTGTGTCGGGCTGATCTAGTTAGCTCTGAAGATGAAAAAGAACTGGTTTTTACTTTGCTTCTGCAAATTTTTTCCAACATAGTCATTAAAAAAGAACCAGAAAGAACAGCCTAAGCCGTTTTATTGTCTTGGCTTAGAAGATCCTTGCATTTCCTTCAAACTCTTGTGTTCGTAATAGTATTGTTTTGTGTTTGTTATCTTATGAATGTCAATTTTTATTTTAAGTCTTTCCTGTTATATTTTGATTGTATTTAACTTTATTTCTTTTTATAGTTCAAATATTATTCTCTAGAGTTCTGCAGTAGAGGAAATTGTCAGTTTAAATTATTGTTAAACCACTATAAATACCACTTCTTTTTTGCAAAAATAAAAGAAAGAATTTAAGATTTTGAAGTTAATTTGATGACTGCTTTTTCTTTCATTCTGTAATTTTATTAATTGCCCTTTCTTTTCTTCATTTGTTCACACATTTTCATATATAACTGTGAAGATTGTCAGTTACCAAGCTAAATTCAGTTTTGGTGACGCATTTGAAGCAGTGTAATGAGAAAATCTTGTAGATTTTTGTATGGTGGTTGTCCAAAACAGAAGAAGAGAATGCAAGATCTGTTAGAAGGATTTATAAATAGATTGCGGTATGTTGATTAAGAGGAGAAATTCAAAATGAAGTCAAGTTGCAAGGATCTTCAAAATGCAGGTGTGGTTTGTGTTTGCGTCGGTGGTAAAAAATAGAATAAAGGAGAAACAGAAAGGTTGGTGTTCTTGTCCAAAGCATGGGGCTAGGAAGATAATCTTTGCATTAGTGTTTATGTATAGCTTTATTAAGGCTATAAAGAAAAAAATTACAGAAAAATAAGTCAAGGGAAACAAAAATTATGAATTGAGGAGAAAAGCTGCATATTAGGACTATTCTAAGGAAAGAAATACCCTTGAGGAAAGAATTGTTTGGGAGAAGAATTGTCTGAAACTGAGTCTTTGGAGAGTGGTAGAGTCCTAAGTGCTAATCTTAAACAATTATGATATATCATAATATCTCTTAATTAAATCTATTTGTATGCATTATCCTAGCCTCTATTGTGAAACTCATGGATCTGTGTTTAGGGTTGTTTTTTGCTATTTCTGCCGCATCCTGTTTTGGTTCCTTGGTTTGAATATCAACTTTCAGTTGATGAGATATGGGTAGCGGTGCCGTGATGTGGAGCAGCCTGGCTGTTTGTTAATGTAAATTTGATCGAGTCTCATCTGATTATGGCATACAATTTTCCTGAAGAATGTTTTCCCAAACACATAACAACAAATGTCAGCTAGATCTGCATGGCCTGGTAGCCATAACATAAATGAGTCGTAAAAAGCAAGTGACATAAACAAGTAATGTAGTTGATTTGCTTCTTGATAGGGCTATAAATAGTGCTTGAAGGATATGATTGCAGAGCCCTATAGAGCAAAGTATGTAACGACTAGCATGAATATCACTGAAGATTTCCCATGATGTGTAGACTGCTGCCTGTACCATGTGGATGAGGAGAGTAGTGTAGAGTCCTGTGAGGTCCAAGTCCATCATGGACATAGATTTCAAGATGTTCCGATGTCCCTGTCCTTGCATGATATGGTGGGATGGAGATGACTCACCGCAGGGTCTTGCTGGTACCATGATGCCATAATCAGTAACTCCTTCCTACAGAGCAGAAAAGGTGGTGGGAGGAGAAGCTGTAATAAGACATTATAGACATCTGAGATGAGAAGGCTAAATACTTGCAGGAATATGGAAGGAAATGAAAAGGAAAAAAAAAGGAGGATCAATTTTGGTTTGGATTTACAGTTGAAGACACAAGAAAATGAGGAATGAGAGTATGAAGGGAACAACTCGTTCAAAGTTTGAATATATATAAAAATTTTTATTGCAGTCTTTTCTAATGATGTCAAGCACAGGTTTTGAGTCACCTTTACTTGATAGAAAGGTAGTGACTGTAATTCACTGAAGACAAAATCTGTAGTATTTTGGGCCATAATGGCTATACATGCAGAATATTTGAGCATCGTGGTTCAGCTTAGATGTCTCGGTTTGTCTGGTAGATTTGTCTAGATTTGTCAGATCTTTAGAAGAATTACAGTGCTGTCTCCGTGGTTTTAAATTAATTTGTTCTTGCAAGTGGGATTTAACAGTTCCTTTGAAGTAATTGCTATTTTAGAACAAGTGTGTGTGAGATGCTACCTGTCAATGAGTACTTGGGGAATCCTCAGTATGCAGATCACTGACCTGATAAACTGGAACAGCTCCAAGGGAGTTTTTATGGTCTGTCGCATCGATGAGTATTAAGGGACTCTTTAATACGTGGATTATTAGGCCAGTAAAAACGTCTGCAGTCCATTGTGTCAGTGCAGCTGTTGGGCAGGAGCACGAAGGTGTTGCACAGCGTTGCAGAGTGGTGCAGAAGATGAGCTGATCCCGGGAATTTACACTAAACAAGTGGCCTTTTTTTTAACACTCTTTCCAAAAACAAGCAATTTAGACACTGATTCACATACTAAATCAGTGAATTTTTAAATTACATTTGTAAACATTTGCCCTTTTCCAATTATGCACTGAGAAAAAAAGTGAATTCTGTGTTTATGATTCTGCAGTTTAGCAAATAAACAAAAAATGTAACAGAAATTCTCCCCTCTAGAAACACCTATGCAATGAATATACCAAGAACAAGTTACCGAACAATTTTTCCAGTAGCTTGGTCAGATAAAGTAAATTTGCTAGCTAACGTGATGAGATTAACATGAGTTTGGATTCTTTATATTGCTCTCACAGATATCAGAGATGTGACTTACATTTTGTGCCTTTATTTTTTTTTTCCCTGTATTTTTTTTCTCTAAATGGAGAGAGTTCACTGGTTTCCTTAAAATAAGATTGTTTGAGTAATAAGGGTGTTATATAGAAGTTTGTAACGTGCTGTTACAATGAAAAATTTGAAGAGTTTGTATGAGAAATTTAGATGAGGTACTCCTGATGCGCAAAAAGTAGTTGGCATTATACATAAAACCTCTTTGTGGAACCTGTATGTATCTTCATCCAGTTAGATCATCAAACTTTATTCATTTAAAACATTTGTGTGGGTTATACTTACTACTGGAGTTAAAACTGTTATTTCTACTTTTTGGAACAATATTGCAATTGATTCCAGATATAATCCACACAGTTAAAATGAAGTCAATCTGGTATTATTCAGGAATAATTTCAACTTTAAGCACTATTTAATACAGATTCCTTGGTCCAGCAAGGCCAAAATGTTGAGCTTTACTTTGGAATGGTGCACTGAGAAAATGATTTTCACATTGGGTGCCGTGGGGCTGCTTGTTGAGAGAATTAAAATTCCAGTTTTATACCAGTCACTGTATTAACTTATAGTAAGCATGAGCTTAATTGCTTCATCGTTATAATGTGGTATTACTACAGTTACAGGTTTTTTTATGTGTGATAGATACATAAGGCCATGTAGGTTCAAGTATGTAATAAATATTGCTAAAATAGATTATAGATTCCAGGTGCTTCATATTAGGGAAGTTATTGCAAAATTTGCCTAGATATTTTTCTAGGTAATTAATATGACACGTTGTCTACTACCTGACTGAAGGAGCATATTTTTTTTAAATGGTTTGTTTACTCTTGTGTGTGTTTACATCTAATGGGGTGTTATATAGATGAAGCATGAAATTGCAAAGCTTGATGTCAGAATTTTAAACATGGTTTTTCCATTTGTGGCAAACTAAAATAAAACCTCTGTTTTCAAGTACATGTTCTCTAACTCCCCAGAAGCCGGCTGGTTTGTACTGGTCCCTTTACTGTCGCGGGGGAATGTGTGCAAACATGAGGAGCATACATTTGTGCTTGTACTATTAGAAGGAACCCACTACGAACATCCTTAAGGAGTCTGTAAATCATCCCCTGGTGTGCGAAACACATCTTAAGCGTGGTGTTTTAAGTGAACCAGGAAGTGAAGGAAGCAGTGTGCCTCGCCAGGAATTTTACTTAAAAAACAAAACAAAAAAAACCCCACACTCATCTCTTGTTTTATCACTTTTTGTGCTTTATAATCCAGAACAAGGTAGTCTGTTGCACATAATGTATTGTAATCTATTGTAATCTAAGGTAATCAATTTACGATTGAAATAATTAAGCAATTACAGATTGTAACTGGCAACAGTGGCAGTTCTTGTGAGTTTTCTGCAGCTGAAGTCATAACAAGGTAATTATGCTTGATTTTTGCTCTTTGTAAACCAGATTTCAAGCAGCTGAAGGACTGCAGTGGTAGCATTTTAAGCACTATTTCTGCCTCCTAAACTGACTGTGAAAAGTAAAGACTTATTAGGAGGAGCTGTCAACCTAAGTCTTTCTCTTGCTTGAAAATATATGGAAAAAAGTAATTAAAATATGCAGCTGCATTGGGTGCAAAAAAAGAAAATAGTGAAATGAAAGTGTAAGGTATAAAAGAAATGTACTGTGAAACTGAGTAAGTGTATGTTAAGTGTATATTTTATGCAACTTTTTGTTCTTTCTATATCTTCATTTTAAAAAGGATTTTGAACCAGGTTTGGTTCTATTTGGAATGAATTATTTTGGCTCAGCTATGTATGCCTCAGTTTCACTGTTCAGTCATTAACCAAACATCGATTGCACAGACAGCAAGAACTGGCAAACATCAAAGGTTCAGAATGACATCTGAGAAATTCCCTCTTGCAAAAACAGGAGCGAGAATTGAGCTAAGAAAATATTCCGGTGCATCCCATATGTGAGACGTTAACAAATTGTTGTAAATGTGACCATCTGTTTAAGAATGCTAATTCTGTAAATATAGCACAAACTGTTGAAACTGTTGTTTTTTAAAATGATCTGAGTAAAAACATAATCAAAATACAGAGTAAAAACAGATGTATAAAGTCATTATTTGTAATAACACTGAAGAGAGCAAATGTTTCAGGATATACTCGCAAGTTATTTTGCCAATCTTATACTATGTATGAATAATTCATTACTGTGATCTTATCATTATTTATAAATAAATAGCCATCTGCAGTATCACACTTGATATTCCATAATGCTACAAATACTTAAACCAGTGCAGAACCTTTTGCATGCCACTAACTCAACCGGGCTCTTCTCATGTTAAAGAATAATAGTCTTAATTTAGAAAGATTTGGAAGCTAATCAACAATTTATTCAGGTCAGAATTCAGGATCTATTTTTTTCTAATTCTAGGAAATAGCGTTGGAAGTCCAGAGGCCCCTGGCTGTTCTTTAGTATCTGAAGAGCATCGATATTCTTAGAAAAAAATATTGGTTTTTTCAGTTTCACGTACGTAATGCTTTTCCACCTTTTCCAGGTACAAGAAGATCTTTACCCGCTTGGGAATGCTTGGGAGATTTTTATGTCATAGTTTCAACTGGAACTTCAACGTGTTTATAAGTGAGGGTTAACTGTCATTGAGCGTGACCCGGTAGATCTCATTAGGTGGGAAGTGGGCTGCAGTGCCCACCACAGGACCTCTGATCTTTTGCAGTTTTCTTGGTTTCAGTTTTCAGGAGCAAACAGAGTTACAAAACAGTTTTCTCAGTCTATTCCTGAGGGGTATTATACAGTATGCGTTTGTCAAATACGCTGTTCTTTGTAAAGGTTCAGGAGGATTTTTTTGCGTACAATCTTAATTGCTCCATAACCCACTCCTCAATTATGATAGCCTTTTTCTTGACTTTGTTCAGCCAGAAGAAGAGTTTTAGTTCACTTTTGGCAGACCTTTCAGCTATCCTTTTCTCTAAGATTCTTGTTATGGTGTTAGTCATTCAAAAATTCAAGTTCCTTCTTAAATGAGCGACCTGTTTCTAGAGCCAAATTTGCTTTGCCTGTTCTGTTTTTCCAGGTATGACATGAGATTGCCCAAGTGGACCTCAGTTTTTACTTTGCACAACTAAATTGAATGTTCTTGAAGTTTTGGTGAGGATAATATCCTTCGGAGGCTTTGACTCTGTGGGAGTCTATTTTCTGACTGCAATGGCAGAAGCATCAATGAGAACCAGGATGGTGGAGGTGACATCAATGATAGTTTTTGGTATGAACCCCACTTCTGGGATCAGTAGAGCCGTCACTTAAAATTCTGTTCGCATTTCTATCATATATTCCACCATTTTTGTTCTCTTCCTTTTCCTTGGGAGGATATGCTTTATTTCCAAAGGGACTCTCAGCCCTTCCCTGTGTTATTGGTGCTATGTGAAGCATGCTACTTCCATACCATCACACCACCAAGCAAACTACCAACCTCCACAATGCAAGTGTTTATGTCAACAGCATTTCACAGGCTCCTTAACTTCTAACTGTTTTTCAGGTTTTATTTCCATTCACATTTTTAGGAATTCTGGAGTTAACATAAAGTATAAGAATAGGGGTCAGCCTTTATGGCTGCCCGCTTGGCCTGCAGTGACAAGGTAGTGCTGTTATGACGAAGGATAAAAGTTTTCTAGATTACATTTATCCGTGGCTGGATGGACGTATTAAAGATAACAGCCCTTAATGCATAAACCATGATGGAGAGTAACCTTTTGTTGCTCTGTTTGCCAGACAACGTGCAACACAGCTTTGATACGTGTTGAGAGCTGTTTCTGCTGGGGAATGAAAAGTGTTGAAGAGATGTAAAAACATTATGAACTAAGCGACAAATTTGTCAACCTCACGCGTATGTTTGAATCATGGGCTCTTCTGTACGACAACAAAACTCCCTTTCATGCAGATTAGGTGAAGGAGCCATTATGGGGACTCGCATTGCAGGGTAGAGGTCTTGCAGTCATTGGTGGTTTCTTCTATACAAAAAGCCTTAACATTTGAAATTGCAGCCCAAATAGGATTATTTGATCTCTGCTCCTTGTCAAAAAATGTGGCTGAAGTAAGGCAAGATCAAATATTTCGAATGTGCATATTTCAAGATGCCTTCATTTCTGTTTATGCAGGTACAAAAATATATTTATGTAATGGGCAATAAGGATTTTAATAAATGCTTGAAAATTGATTTCTTAATATGCTCATTATGTTTCTGAGCCTGCTAATTCTTTAAGGAAATGAAGAAAAAATAATGAAATGATGTTACACAGGTACTTAATTTTTTTTATCTCTGATACTACTCTGGTAATTAATGTCTGTTTTATGCAAACCAGACGATATCTCTTATTGGACACATTACTGTCAAGAAAATATTACTTGCCTTAATTATCAGTAATGAAGCAGGGATAAGCTGCTCACTTAGATATAATATATCTAATGACCTTTTCAGCTAGAGGTTGTGATGAAAGGTATCAGTTTCACAAATTATACCTCATTCAGTTTCTGGCCTTTGTCTAGATTAATGTTTTGAAGATGAGTTTTAAAGTCAGACATAAATTGTTTGGTGTTTAAAATTGATTTAGTGTCTTGCTTTTAGTACATCATTTTCTCTCTTATGAATTGCGCCAAGCCTCATTTTTATCTTCATGTTTTATGATGAAAGTCAATAGTTAAGTGTAGTCTTGTCTTATTAAGTACTGCTGTATATTTTGACAACAGTAAGTGGCAGAGGAAAGCTTAAATAAGCACTTTAATACAAAGGTGTACCTCAGGTTTTAAAAAACTTGTCTGAAATAATGCTTTTTTTATTAAAAGTTCTTTGGTTTAACTTTAGTTTCACATATCTATTTCTCAGCACACAAAAATGAAAAAAAAAAATCTTTTGGAACTGTTAACTACAAGTGAGATCGTTAGGACTGAGGTACCTTTCACTTTTTCCCTTATCTGTGGTCTATGCCGTGATTTTTCTCCCGAGTACCTGATGATAACCGTAATGATGTTCTTAGTATGGCGAATATTGTTTTCCCTTGGAGTTATTTCTATATTTCTTTAATTCCAGGTGCGCTCGTTTTAACATAGCGTAATTGGTGGTCAGTTTAGAATTGAGTCCCTGACCTAGATGGGATTGGAGGTTTTGGTTTCCTGGCTGGTTCAGCTGTGTCATCAAGAGTTAATTTCATAGTCCTTTTGCTGTGAGGGGTGAAACAGTATGATAACATGTAGTAAACTTTAGAATTAGAGTGGAAAACATTGTCTTTGGGAAAATCGGTTCTATTTTGTCAGACAAGCATTATTTTGTGTAATTTTTAAAAAAAAAAAAAAAGAGAGAGAGGTCTTATGTTATACTAAGAGGAGGGAGGGAGGACAAAGCAGGTTGTTCTTTAGAAAGCCAGGGAAACATTAAGTCTAATGGTGTAGCAGCAGTGAATCAACTGATGCCCATTCCTGCTTGTCTCACAAAGGAAAAATTAGAAGGCCTGATCAAGGAGGAAGCAGCTTTGATTATTTCTTTTTAACTAGTTCATTTCTCAACCTGGACTGTGCAAAATTGCCTGCTATTTAGCATAGATTCCACCGGCCGTGGATATGGAGAAAAGCAGCGTTTCTGTATTTCATAGTATTGATTCTGGAGTTGTTGGCAAATTGCTGTCATTTTCTTGGGAAGGAGGGAATATAGTGAATGCCTAGTCAGTGAGCATGCTGCTCTTCCTGCTTGTTGTAATACTGTAAGAGCGATGGCTTTTAAGATTGGCATTTTGGGGAAAAAAAATTTTTTTTCATTTTTAATGTCTCTCTTTTTTGCCTAAAATGTTTAATTTGGCATAGAATAACAAATTGTGTTGATTTACATTTTGAACTGCGTGATACTAGACACAAACTGGATATAAGAAGTGCTGAAGAAATCCATTTTATGAAAACTACCACTGAAACCATGATGTTTCTCAAAATTATCAAATAATTAAACAGTAAGTAGGACCTTAAGGGTGTGATTATTAGGAAGACAGCGGCAGCAGATGTAAAGTAAATCATCATCTCTGTCAAAGGCTGTTTTATTGTGTAAGGAAACAATGGAGAGAGAAATGAAATCTAAGTATAACTAAAACAAATTTAAATTTTATTAGTAGTGTGTCAAAATCAGTTCAAATCATCCATATCAACCAAAAGCATTTAAATATATTTAAATCCAAAGCCAATTATTAAGAGGACTGTAAACAGAGTGGGAAGAAGGAAAGATATGCAAAAAGAGCAAGAACTTTCCAAGTGGAATAAACTGCAGGTTTGGAGATGCTAGATAAATGAGGTAAACTCCAAAGAGGTAACTTGAGCATTAAGTAGTTATCTACTTAGTGCAAGAGTGTGGAAATATCAAACAAACGAATCATTTGAAACACGTAAATTGAGGCAGCTCTAAAATTAGGTGAACCACCTCTCTCAGTTGCTTGCAGCCCTTCAGGACTATCTGCTTCATTCAGCTGTTTTCAGCTTCCTACTCAACTGGCTCTGCCCTCGTTTTACTCCTTCTCGTCTCCTCTTAAAATGTTCCAGGGCCGACTGTGGACGTACAAAGCAGAGCCCGTGAGACTGGCCCCCGGATCACCACAACATCCCCACAACCATTTTGCTTTTGGGGTTTTGGTCAACAAGTCTTTTCCTTGTCATTGGGCTTGTTTGTGGATTTTTGTTGGTGAATGCTCGCATTACAAGGCATTGTTTTAACTGTATTTTTTAATTACTCTAAAATAATACCAAGAAATGGATTAATAATAGTGGCCTACACCACAATTTTATGCACAGTATAGCATAAAAGGAGTAAGTCATTTTAGTTGAAAAGTGTGCATGTCTGATTTTCAGCTGTTTTCTGAAACTTTTGCTAGTATGTTTGTGAGTCTGCCAACTAAATGTTTTACACATCATTGTAGCTTTATTTAACGTATAAGTGTATGTTTGGTTAGGTCATTTCCAAAGTATAAAAAAAAAAATCTTATGAATTGTTTTACATTTTTAACTGCATAATTGCATCACAATAGTACAATGATAGAATTTTGGAATATTGGATTTCACTAGGTATTTTTCCTGGATTGCAGCCTTTTTGTGTTTTTTACGATATTCAGATAATTATAAATGATCTATGATCTTTATTTTTAAGCACACTGCTTTTTTCTATTTATCTCTATAGATTTCACTATTTAGTTTTATTACTTTTTGCTGGTTTTGCTACTTACAGTTTTAAGACTTCTGTGCAGTAATATATGAAGCAGCGAGAACAGGAGGGCACTATGCCTGAGCGCATGTCTTTTCTTCAGTGCTTAGCCTGCTTTTATTGCAACTTAGTTTCCCCCTACTCCATATGGAGTAGGGCAGGATGTTTAAATAGCAGAAACAGGTTCAGTGAATACTGACAATTCTACTTCATTACAGAAAAGAACCCATTAAAATAAGCTGACATATATTCAGGTTGGTTTCCGAGAAGAGCTTCAATGCAGTATCAGTAAATCCAAGCTAGGTTTCACAGATTAAATGGAATATAGCCTTATTTTTTTAGAAAGGGAATGATGCTTGAGCTGTGTATGACAAAATGCAATACACAATGTCTGTGTTACTAAATAAAATAGGTGGAAACAGATTGTCAGAAAACCTTGCTCGAGTAAGGGGAAGTTTAAAAAAGCTTCATCTGCTTTACCTTGCAAGGTTTACACTCTTTTAAAACTCTTATTTAAACTCATCTAAGGAAAGTTAAGTATATAGGGGATTTTCAAGAAGGAAAATCTCTTCCTTTAACCCTAAAGATCAGTAGAAGTCACACTCTTCAATTTACTGAACACTCAAACAGGTTGAGAGGCGATATGTTTATGATTGTGCAGGAGGACAAATAGCTCTTGTTCTAACAGTCTTGTTTTCCTTAATCATATTTTTTTAATACTGTGCTGGCATATGAATTTGAGCTGTAATCACAGGAAAGCCACAAATCCTGGTATTTAGCCTGAAGGAGTGAATAAAGAAAAAGTCAAAGCTCGGTGTGCTTTGACTCTGCCCGACCTGCTGAGGGCCTGGCCTGGAAGAGCAGCTCTGCGCAGCTCACCCAAAGGCTGCTCTTGCTGAGGAGAGTACAGCAAGGCTCCCTCTTCTGTTATTTGCCACAGATAATGACAGACCGGGCAAATCTTTGTAGGAAAACAAGTCCCTTCCATTTATCCAACTCGGTGCTTTCCATTTCATCAGCACAAGAGGGATTTGGATATGCTGCCGGTGTGTTTGTCCATTTCAGGATGTGAGTCTTTCTGGCCAGTGTCAGCTAATTTAATCCATTAGGGAATAAATTGTTGCAGTTATTTCAACCTAGTTTGCCATGTAGATGGGAAGATTTCTATCCAATGTCTTTGGAGAAAAAAAAAAGTCTCTAATGCAATGTTGAAGTATAAAGTTTTCTAATAGCAGTTGTGTATGTTGACATAAAAAGTCTTGAAATTGTAGGCAAGCCAGAAAACTGATATTTACGCTCAACTGGTAAGCTATGATTTTATAAGGAGGGGTAGAGGGAGGGGAGGGGCAGATGAGCAGCTGAATATTCCTTGGCTGGACTCATCCTCTAGAACTAGCCCCTAAGCCATTTATTTTAGTTTCTTGGTAAGAGATGATCCCTTCGTAAGTCGACAACAGAATGGCCCTATTTAATGGATTTTTTTCCTTTTGCATTATATAAGCAAATATCTGTGGAACTGTTGCACAAATAAATAAGCTTCCATATGCTTCTTTTCCCACTGTTAATATTATACTGTGTTAGTTGAAGCCCAAAATCAACCAGTATGCTTCCTTGGTGCCCTACTTACGATACCTTTGTGAGTACACGTAGTTAAAAGCATAAGTGAGAAGGGGCATTGGTTAAATATTTTTAAAGTCTTTGCAATAGTGCTCGAGCAATTTCAAATGCCATTTTTATTTTAAAATATTTAGTGGGAATTTTGTCTTTGAAAATATTAATAACAGCTTACAGCAGGTAGGCTATAAAATAACACTGTATGCTGTCTATTTAGTTTCTGGTTGAAAAAGCACAGCAGTACTTTAGTTCATTACCTTTGAAAAAAACAGTAACAAGATAATACAGCTGCCTCTGATTAAGATGTAAATTCTTTCTAATTAGAATGTAAATTCTTACATTTAAATGAAGACATCAATTGTCAGGATGCCATATGATATCTTATTCCACCTTGCCTGAATGAAGCCCTCACTGTTCATCTATGGCACTAAAATAGTTTTGCAATCCCTTTGTTCTCTGATTCTTGTAATATTCTCTCTTCATGTTCCCTTTACACATTGCTTTTGTTTGTTTTCCCCTTGCATCTGATATTGTTGTGTCTTGGGATTTTGCAGAAATTTGGAATGAAAATTGAGTTCAGTCAGTGCCAGTATCTGCTTGTGCCTCAATTACTTCTGCTGAATTTTCCTCAATGCAAATCAGGCAGGTTGCATAAAGTGGTGCATGTATTTGAAATAATTAATTTTCCGTAAAATGATGGATCAAGTCTAATCAACCTTCATGAAAACTAAATAAAAGAATAGAGAATTAGAAATTAATTAACATTTTATGTTGCTAATACTTTATTATGCAGTCTAAAGGATAAATAATAAGTTTTAATTTTTGAGCATAACTTTTTATTAGGAACTGTTGAGGATAACCTTTGACACAATCATCTTGTTAAAATATATCATTATATATGCACATCACAAAAGGCATTGTCAATTAATAAAATATGTTAAAATCCAAAATAACAAGATATGGTAAGTTTAAGAATTGACCTCTTCACCATTTTTGCACATAAAACTCTTCTGCAAAGTTCAGAAAATGTGCATCTACCAGTTGATTTTGAAGTGTTTTATTCTTTAGCTGTTATACTAAATCAGGGTATAATGACCAACTATTAAGTCTTACTGACTGAAAACATCACTGGATTTTTTGAAGCCTTTTCTCAATCAAAATAATTCTTTTTACAAACATGTCCACTCCAAGTCACTTTTTCCCCCTCATATATAAGACTTACTGATTTTTATTTTGTGTTTCCTACGGTCCTGGTTTCCTGATGTGTAGCTGGTGCCGCTTTAGGAAGTGTACAAAGGCTGAGCTTGTCTATTAGGAGACATACACATTAAATCAGTTGCAGGATAGGGCCTTATTATTTAGGCATGTAACTCTTGCAGATCACGTAAGAGTTAAGTTTATCTATTGTAGGATACAAACTGGTTAAGTAGTCTCAAATGTAGTATTGATACTTTTGGTTATCTTGAGGGATTCACTGGTTCCACACAAAGAATGTAGAAAAATAGAGCACATAATAACTGAAAAATAGGTAGCATAATGTCCAGTGTCAATCTCAGAGTTGTTGTTAAAGAGAGAATTGGTGAGGTACGGGCTTTATTTGATGTGGAAAACTTATTCTGGAATTCTAAAGAAGTTTCTTTGCCATCTGTATCTGCTCAAGTTCCTCTGCAAAAGGGACCCCAGACTCCCCAGGCTTCTGCACGAGTCCGGAGAGCCTCTCATCAGCTGATCTTTAAACACATCTGCAGAAGTCATCTTGTTTATATCCTGCCATTAACTAATTCAGTTTCCACCTTCATTAGGTTCTAGAATTGATCTACTCTTTTGTGGATAGCTTTTAGTCCCTGTTTTCATATGCTGATGTGTAAAATTTTCTATGAATCAAGTCTCATCTGTAATTACCATCTTCCCTGAATACCTCGGTAGGATGTCAGCAGAGGGAGGCGAGTTACATTCCGAGTCATCCCAGGCCTCTCATCTCTGTCTCGTGGATGTCTTAAATTTGTCCGACAGCTCCATCGGTTAAGACCTGTCTTGCCATGGACTTTTCCTTTTCGTACCATGTTTTGAGCCATTCTCAGCGTGGGGCAAGCGTAGCCTTGGAACAGGAGCCATGTAACTAAGGTTGTGGTAGTCTGCTTGCCAAGGGAATGTCTCTTCCACCCCAACTCTCTTTTTCTTTCTGTTTTGTTTTGTGGTCTCTTCCATTGCTAGGGTGAACACTTGCATCTTCAGGCTTCTGTTCGGAAGACAAATCTCTTTTTTATGACTGGGCATCACCAACATTGACTTCTTCACATTTTAAGAATCTTTATACCAAACCCTGATGTATGGCTACTTAAATACACCTGCAAATGTGGTTTTCCTGGTATCAAAGAACTGGTTCTGCCTTTTAGTGCTATTTTGTTGCTAATTCAATGGATAAAGAACTTTTTGGACCCAGTGTCATTCTGATCACTTTTTAGAACACTTAAATTAAGCTTCAGCTTGATGCCAGTCCACTTGTTCCCTCTCTACCCATTTCCTAGGCCTGGGAATAGTTCTGAAATTGGAAATATTGAAGTACTCCTTGAAACAGTTTTACTTACCTCCACCAAGGAGACACAAGGCAGCCTGCCAGAGTTGATTGTTCTGATCATTTGTCTCTACAGTTGGTGGTGAAACAAAGACATCCTGCCATATTAATGGGGAAACATCTGCCCTTCAAAAGAGAGAAGTCTGCTTAAATAAAAGCGAATAACTTGCATAGTCAATATGAGAAAGAGTGTGCAATAATTACTAGGGAGTTATAGGTCAAGTGTAGGGTTTCTGTGACATTTGTGGTCCCTTTTATTAATCCTGCCACTTTTTGCCAAAATGTGGGCATAGAGAAGAAGTCTAAACTCTGAATATTTGCTAGACTTGCCAAATACACCTGCAAGATGCAAAGCTGTATGATGAAGTAGTATCTTTTCCTCCTCCACGGCCCCAAGAGGAAAACCTTTTAAACCTGTTCCATCACATCAGAAGTATCACATTATGTCAAGCAAAATGAATTAAATTCATGTTTATAATAACCATTTCATTTTATTTAAAAGTGATGATGGAATTCTAAGCAAATCACATGAGAAGAAGTTTTGGTAAAGGTAAGCAGTGCTGGGTGTTTGAATAAACTGTAGTAAAAACTGTTCAGACCCTTACTTTTGACTTATATAGGCTTGTTTTGCCTAATACTAATATTAGGTATAGCTTCTGTATGTATATTATTCCAGCATAGATGTTGTTGTAGCTATAAAATTATTTTTAAAAAATGAAACATATAAAGTAGAATGACTTCAGTCGTAAATCACATTCATCCATGATTTGCAGGGATCCGGATGTGGATGATGTGAGAAAAACATATCCAGTCATTTTGAAAGTTTCATTGAAAAGGGAGGGGTTCCCGACACCTCTTTCTGTCTCCCCAGCACTGTGGGGTGTTCAGTTTAGCTCTGTGTGCATGTTGGAAATGGGTGCCAGTCTTCCTGATCAAATGAGTGCTTGGTGTCTTGCACTGTTTACTTCATTATAAATGTCCGCTTAAGCTTCAACCCTTTGGTATGTAAGGCCCCAGCGGTTACTTAGATATTACACATCTCTAGATCCACTTTCACAGCGGCATATTTGAAATTCTAATTCATTCTTCAGCTCTAGATGATAAACTTTCTTCATTCAAAAGACTTATCACAACTGTTCTTGTCCCTGGGATACCTTAACAATATGATAAAATGATTTTAAACCAAACTGGGCTGTTACACCAATGGAAGCTGACAAAGGCTATCCAATAGCTCTGAACTATATTTGTTTTATTTTTAATTCTTCACTACTTCACTGCCAATAACATTTTGACAAAAGTCTAGTCCAACATTATATCCAAGTAGATTATTCCTGACCCAGTAAGGTATCTAAAATATTTATACGTTTCGGGGTTTTGTTGTCTTTCACTGAGGTGAAACACATCTATATGATCCATGAAACTGGCAGAAAACTTTCCATTCTTCCATTTTGGTAGCGGTCTGCCTTGTTATAAATTGCATTCCTTGAATTGGTCTGTTGGGGTTTTCCACTGCTGCAACCATTGACGTGGTCTAGCCCTCGTCGGCTGGAATCTTACGTAAAGGGAGAGCAGAGGTGTGAAGCATCTCCCTCTGTTGCTAGATCCGAGATCAGTCACAACAGAATAGGACTAGTGACAATCCTACTCCACAATGGTCTGATATGAATTCGGATAAAAACACTTAATAAGTATGAGCACCTGCATCCTTGCAAACATGCATGCTAGAACATGTATGCAGACTAGCATGTTGAATGGTTTCCAACATTAAATATACGTGTGTGTGTGTGTTTATATACATATATCTAATGGAGCTTAGCTAATGTTAATTATATATTCAAAATAAGTTCTAAATTTATTTCACATATATTTTCTATAGTCCTGTTTTGGATAAGGCATAATACAAATTGAGTTGGTCATGCATGTATATCTATATATTTGTATTCATAGTCAAATTTTAGGAGTTAGGAGTCTTTATTCTGCAAGCGTGAGTTACTGCGTAATATAGACATCTTTATGAAGGTCTGTTTGTGGTGGCCCATGTCTATATGCTGAATTACAGGTCTGTAATCGTGTTGCTGTTCTATAATACGTTGCTACCATAGCAACCTCAGTACCATTGAACTGTATCCTCCCATATCCAAGCAAAGGATATATATTCAGTTACAAATCAGTGAAGATAATTTAATAAAAAGTTCGTAGAAATCGGTAAAGTCCATGCATTCTTTATTCATTTAGAGGTTATCCTTACTGAGTATTACAGTACTAAAATCGCATGCTGTGAGGTTATATGTTTTGTACCGTATTTCTCTTTGTTCTTGGTGTTTATTTAACATATAGAAGGCATTAATTATAGCCCAGAAGTCCAGCTCGGAGCTTCCCACCTTGCAGAAAAAGGGCGATGCCATTTTTGTAACTGAGCAACAGTAAGCTGAGAAGTGTTAAAATACGTGTTTTCATTAGATAGGATAAATACTGTTTTCTCACCTTCCTAAATGCATTCCTAAGTGTTTTTGGTTGTTAGTTGAATACCTTCTGTGGATGTCCAGTGGAGCAAGGATTAAAGTCAAAGGTTGTTCTTGAAAGTGAAGCTTCTTCTATGCATGAAAGTTTTTTATATCTGAAAGAATGGGGATTGATGGTGACAGACATAGCAGGTCCAGTCACCTGAGCCGTCATACTGATGGAGTGCTGGATGTGCTAGATATTGGCCACGAATATGCGTCTCATCTGATGGGGATTGCTTGATTTTTGAGATCAGCATCTAATATGAAATCAGGCTTTTTTAGGAAAGCTCTCATTGGAAGTACTTGAAATAGGCACAGTCTCACTGATCGTATTTTCACTTTATCAGTAGCTAGTGGAATTGTTATGATACGGTTTCCAAGTTGACTCAGCTCAAAGTTAAAGTACAGTTGTAGTAGTATTTAAAAATGTGTCGATTCTAACTTTCAGTCTGTTCTGATTCTGAAAAGACAAATGGAGAAGGCCAGCTTTTGTTTCCATCGGCATATGCTATCGTGGGGTGTTTTCCCTGTGCTTCCCATGTTTCCTTTTATTTATGACTTTTACCATACACAAGCACATCATTATTCCCACATTGTTCCTACCAAACCCATTTAGATGATCTTTCCACATAATAAGCAGAAAAACAGTCTGTGGTTCCTAAACTGACTTCATCAAAATAATAGAGACTTTTGTCATCTGTTAATTTCCTACAAGGATTCTATAGTAATGCATAAAATGAAGCTTTGAAGTGGCCATAGCAGCTGTTGAAGGTCAAAGTTCGGCAGCAGGGCACGTGTTCCTGTTTATACCTGCGTGCTTCCCCTCCTGGTTATTTTGTTGTTCTTTGTTTTGGAGTGTTTGTGGGAAGAGAGACGCGGTAAGGGCACATCTACTAGAGGAAGAGTAGTCTCAGACGGGGAGCTGTCATGCCCACACATACTGCTGCTGATCCCACTTCATCCCCCTAACTGCTCTATTTTCGCCAGAAGCTTGGATTCTGTTTCCCTCTTTATTACAAGGATGTTACAGTTCTTTATTCTTCCCTGACAGCTGGCAACAGGTAACGCTGGCTGTTATTTTGTTCGCTCTAGTCAAGCACATTCATTTCCCACTATAACCGTGTTTTGTTTGCTGTATTTTGTTCTTGGTGTGGTTGAATGCCATCCTTGGAAAGATGTGCATTGAGCTAGTGTTGAATAAGTGGCTTGCCTTCGGCATTCATGAGTAAATTCTGTAGTTTTTGTTTCAAGGCTTTGACATGTCATCAAGTGTAAATCTATTCTAATGCCAAAATCCCTCTTGATGTCTGATGCCAATCAGTAGCTTTTCATCTTGAAAAAGGTAGTGAATAATTTGCCCCGTGGATATTACACAGATACCATATATGGCAAGACACAAAGCGAGGGGAATCCCAAACCCATTTTTTAAATTCAAATAATCATGTTCAGTCAGTTTGCTTTCCTAGATACCATTGGTAGTCTGGGACATTTTCTCGCTTTCAAGGGAATATTGAATACTTGTCTCATTTGCATTTTTCCGACGTGAGGAAACAATATGCGCTTTCTGCGGCACTATTTTGTGTCGTGGTCAATAGGCAGCACGCTGAAATTTGTGATTTATCTGGCATTTGTCGTTTTCATAGGAAACTTAAATCTTTTACCTACTCCAGCTTCATTACTTTGTGGTGTTTGTTTCTTTCTTTTTAAACCTAAAAGGCAGTTGTTATATAGGCAGATCAACATTTTCTTTGCAGCCACAGTTTGCACCCATGATTTTGAATTTCAATTACTTGTAAGCTCTAAGAGTGTTGAATTAAAGGCATGAAAACACTGCCGTTCACTGAAGAGCTCAAAATTATGTAATTTCTCTCCTTAAAAAGGAGACCTACCGAAAACCTAATGAATGTGTTTATGTAGTTCAGTGGCCCTTATGGTGTAAGCTTACTAGGAAGAAAGCAGCAACTGGAGCTTTGTATTTAATTGCTTTTTCTGTCCAAAATATTACAAGATTTTAGGGCGGAAGGGGACTATTATGATCATCTAGTCTGACCTCCCATGTAATACATGGTATTTCACCCAGCAGTTCCTGCATCAGAGCACATAAAGTCTTCTTCAGCTACAGCTAACATCTTGTACTGAGTTGGATTGCTTTAAACTACTACCCTATCTTAAATCTCCTATCGGTAATTTACTTGGTGTTTTCCCTTTAATATTATTGAACCTTTCACCCAAAGTTACTCAGAGCACCTTGCATACCTTAATTAAACTTCCAAATATCTTTACTTAAAAATGGTGAGTCATATATATTATTCCTTCTATAGTTAATCAGGAATAGAATTTAAACTTGTAATCTTCTGGTTTAACTAATAGATCATAACAGCTCTTGTTGATTCACCAAACAGTGATGATTTTAGGATGAAAAATCTAAAGATAATTGTAGTAAGTGAACTTTGTCAGACTTAACCATTATTTAAAATTACAGAAAAATAAAACAAATTGGCGACCTCTTCAAAAATGAAACTTTTAATACTCCCTGACAATTAAGCTGTGTCTCATCTGAAAGCTGCCAAACAGTATTGTTGATATCTGCTAAGTAATTGCTAAAAAGTAAGTAGCCAACTAACCGTATTCTGATTGCTGTTCAGTTTTCTTCTAGGTGATAAATCCCTCACCTGCTTGCATTTAATGTCAACCTGCTGCCAGCATTTATTCCAGGTTTGGTCATTTGCTGATGTGTACACAGACAAACCGAGGTGGAGCTCTCCAAAGGGCAATGTCTAGCAATAAAAGAAAAATACTGTATTCTGAATACACTCTCTCCAGTAATAACACAGCAATATAGCTCTATAGGAAGCAATCAACAGGATCTCTCCTCACTGGAATGTTTCACTGTGACGTTATTACTGAGGTTTATAATGGCATATGAGGTAGTTATCATGGTATAACCAAATACGACCTAATGAGCAGTAGGGCTGCATAGGCACATGAAACCAGGGAGCAGGGGCTCTGTCCACAGAGGATAAATATGCAGCGTGTCAACACAAGATCTATTCAGTGGCCGCAAATGTCATATTAATGTCATTGTTACCATTAAGCTGTATGAGAGCTGTCTATCATGACAGTGGGGAAAAAAAGGATTTTGTTTAGTTGTGCCTGAGCATCTTAGTCCTTGGACCATCCTCTGCTTGTTAATTTGTTAAATTGGAATGAATTAGAGAACAATGAAGTGAAAAGTTAACAGGGTGCAAGTGGTTAGGGATCAAAGTAAGGAAAATAAATTGCCTATGTTGAGGTATCTCTGGTAAGCTAGAGGGATAAAAAGTAAATAGAAGAAAAGGAGAATATCCAGGGGTGACTAGCCATGGGTGGAATGAGAAGGTAGAATATATATATATATGTATCAAAGATTATATTAAGAATGAACAATTAGATTTTCCTTGGCTGAAAGACTTTGATCACTATTTTACAAACTTGAGTGTTAATCTTCACAATTTCCCTCATCATATTAGAAAAGCTCAGTAAACGCCAATTAACTAATTCCTTATTTTTTATCCGTTTTTCAATATTTGATCATCAAATAAATCTACCTTCTTCAGCCCAAAGATCAGTTTTAAAATACAGATTGCCACTGGTAACCAGGTTTGGATTCTCAGAAGACCTTGCCTGGTATTTGCTAAGTGATTATGATGAAACTGCACTCAGTGGAACCAAGCCCAGGCATAATTCAAAATCTGGACGTAAATGTTTTGTTTGGATTCTTTAGTTTTCCACTGTTCCACTGCAGGAGAAGGACATATGCTATGAAAGCCTATGTGGTCTCCAGGAACACGACGTCTGCTGCTAAAAACAATTATAGGGAATGGTTGCTGGGCAATCAGCAGTCAAGTAAACTGAGATCCCTGAGCTTTTCCATACTTATCTTGATTAATGATTTAGCGAGTCATAAAATACAGTGTATTTGTAATTTAAGTAGAATACCTAATGTTCTTCAGTGGAAATAAAAAATGTGTCTCATCTGTGAAAGCAGACACGTTCTTCTAGTTGAAACGGTCTGTAGTTAATGCTGCAAATAAAATAAGGTGAAATTGATATAATTCTGTAGCTTATTTTAGTGGCAAAGTCTTTTGCGTTTACCATGACAATTATTACAAAAGGTATTCCTGATTGTTTGCAGGTTTTTAAATTGGCACTTCATGAATATGTTTGGAAAAATATCAGTTTTCTCGATCATTTTTTTTCAGTAGTATCACAGTGTGGTTCAATTTTGATTAGCACTAACAGAAGACTTTCCAAATGCTTTAATAGCATATGGCTTGGACTGTAAGAGCAGAAGTCAAACTATGATGTTTTACAAGATATTCTTCAGATTTCTTCCTTGTTTTAGTTAGATAGTATCTAAGCCTTTTATTAAGAGGGAAAATTTGAACAATTTCCTTCAAACTCAACAGAGACAGACATTCTTTCAAAATAAATACTAATATTCTGTCCTTCTTATGTTCCACAAATACACTAAAGGATAGAAAATGGTAACCACATGCACAAGTTGCCTTCAAAGTGTCCATGTAAATTTTCCCACAAAAATATGAAAGTGACATTCATTCACAATGTCAGAAGAATATTATTTTTATGCTTTGGCTCTACAGGCTTAACACATGCACTAACTTCTTTATGATTTGTTCTATCTTAGGGCTATTTTCAGTATAATCTTTTTATGGGGCTATATTATGCATAAAAATATAGTTTTCTTGACATAAAGCATATGTTCATAGAACCATAAAAATGCTCCTTCTTTTGGGTGCCCAGGACTATTAATAATTTCTAAGTTAAAAAAAAAAAATCTGTTTTCCTATTTGGAAAAATAATTGAAAGTTACCTCTTTTTATTTGTTTCTTCTTAGACACCATGAACAGAGTTTAGCTCATGTAAAAATCGATGCATTCATGATATTAGAAGTATACTACACTTATATAATGGAAACAAATATGTGTATATAAATTTTGCCTTTTTCTAGCCTCCAGAACAATAGAAATGGTACGTCAATTTTTATGTCAATTTTAGCTCTTTCATACAATTATGAAAATATGCTATTTGTTTATTAACTTCCTAAGAAAAAATAGAACTTTTGCAAAGACATTTCAAGACAAAATCTTTCTTGTGAATTATTTGCAAGTAGAAAATATACAGAAGAAAAATAAGAAAATGGTAACTATTAAAAATCAAATAGGCAGCGAGTTCAGTATAGGTCCTACTAACATGGACTTTGGGTTTTGCACAATTAAGAATACCTAAGAATACTACATGATCACTAGTACGTTAGACATCCTTGAAGATCAGTTCATTGTATTCCATTCCAATCATTCTTTCAGAGGGAGGACAGACATTTACTGAGCACGTGAAAAAAATGCGTATTAATTTATGAAATATTTAGCAAGTATTGGAACAAGTGTAGTTGTAAGACCACTTAGTTTGAAGATCCATGAAAGCAATTTCTTTTCATCACAAATAACTATGTCTTTGATTTTCATTTATGTAACAGTGAGGACCAGAAGGGAAAAAAAGGAACACTTAAAATCTTAATTGCCCCTTAATTTCATACAAAGATTTTTTCGTTTGAAATGTCTGGAAGGAAAGCAATTATCAACTTGGGAATAAAATCCATCTTATTGTTTAAAACTTTCATTTCCTTCATTATTTACCAAAGCATTTGACCAAGATTGTTGCAGCTAGAAGTCAGTGACCAATGCAGGAGTTTCGCAGTAATCTTTAAGTGATTAATATGGGCATATCTCTGCTGGTAAAGACACAGTGTAGTGGTTTTTTAAAAAATAGTAATAATAATAACTTTTTTTCCCTTGTAACTGAGGCAGAGCATCAAAACTGCTCTAATATGTCTAACTACTTAATAGTGATAGGGCAAGTGTTACTTAGTAACCCTTTAATTAATATTTTACTCAATAAAAGTGTACTAAGAAGCAGACTGCGAAAGCTCCATGGAATCATGTAGGGGTTGCAGGTTGTGCATTTGTCTTCAAGAAATTGCACAGATATCAAACGTATTTTTAATTTCTTTTTAGCTTTTGAACATGAAAGTGCAGTCATTGTAGAACCCACTTCATTGTGTTTTCTTCAGGGTTCTTCCGTTCTCTAGGAGCCTGATTTTCCCTACCATTTGCTGCTGGGAGACTTTCCTCTCAGCAGGATGACCAGCTTCTCCCCCTGCTCACAGGGAGCTGACTTGGGATCCATGACTCTCCTTGGGTTTGGAAACATTCAATTGGCCTTGCGCTGGTTTCATCCCCAAATGAAGGTAACCCGAACAAACCATATTGAAAACAACTTATAACTCACTCCATTCTGGCAAGTTATTTTCAGTTTGAGAAAGCTTGATGAGGATGTGGGAAAAAAAAAAAAATCTGACTGGCTCCATGTATAGAAAGAAATGCCTGAGGAATAAAGAGCACACGACTGGAGCTGCTGAAGGGTGCATGTCTAGCACGATGCTGTTGTGGGTGGGGGAAGAAAGAGCAAAGGATAGTTCAAAAATTGTATTGCGTTTTCCAAAGCATATATTCAGCCTTCAGGCTAAGATCCGATGTCCTGTAGATCGGTTTTTGTCTTGCAACATGCTGTTTATGTTATAAAGTGTGACACTGTGCCCTTTTTGGTTGAAACAAGCCAAAGAAGGAAAAATTTAATTTCCTTTCTATCCTGGTTTTCTTAAAATATCTTTTTAGTGGAAAATATGTTTCTCTGACTAAATACCAGTATTTTTGATATCATAAAATATGGAAATGAACAGATATCATTTTGTTTGGGGAGATCCAAATAGCCAGGCAATAGTACTATGGGCTAACACATGGGCTTGTAAGAAAAGGTCATTTTTGATCCGTTTAAAAGAAAAAGGCAACTTTTCCTCCAAATCTTTTCTCTTCCCCTGTAGAAAGACAATAACTGCTAGTACTTTCCATGCAGTAGTGATCTTGCCAACTTGTTCTATATCAGAAAAAGCAGCTCTACATTATTTAGTAAAATAGATATAAAGTATATAGTTTGTATGTAAAATTGCTTCCAAAATTGTTGAAGTCCATTTCTGAGCTAGGGAAAAGACAAGGACGTTAACTTTACTTTCTTTTGTCACAGATGCTTATTTTTCCTTCTTCTTTTCATGGTAATTTTCTCTTCGCATTTAAAAACCAAATATCTCAGCATTTTGCCTAGACAATTTTTTAATTTTCGGATGTTTTGTGCACATGCTTTTTCATAGAGAAGGAGCTAAGTAAACAATCACTTCATTTGAAGCTGTTTTACTTTAGCCATCTAGTACTTCACCTATTTGAACTGGCAGATACTTCTGTAGACAAAAGGGGAACATCCAGCAGATAGCTGCGTATGTGTCAAAACAGACCTTGAGGTCCCAGCAAGGCATTGACATGGGCCAGCATCGCGCTGCCTCTCGTGGATCACCATGGTTTAAGGTTGGTGGATTTCTCCTCCAGCCAATAGCCATTTTCACTAGGGGTCTAGAGGTTTAAATGTGTTGAATGTCTATTTTTCAGTGATTAATACGTGTAAAAATGTTGGATAAAAAGAAATAATGACCCCAAAGAAACATGTGAAAATTTTCTCAGCTTACAAGCACCAGCCTTTAGCAGTGTTTGCCCTTCTTATCAACATCTCCTTCTGCACGTGGTAAGGTTGTGTTAGACTCTTTGTGACTAACTATTCAATTTGCAAAGCATCAGATATTTATGTTATATCAAAAGGAGAGGAGAATTCATATTTAATTAATTGTGTTTATTTTGATTAATCGTGTTACCCATGGACTAAGTGAAATATTTTTCCTTAGATGACAGAGCTACAACAAAATACTTCCTTTTCCATTTCCAGTTTAACTTCTCCTAAGAAGGATGTTCTTTTCCCAGCAATTACTCACTCTCTTACTTTTTCAGTGTAATATTAGAGTCTAGATGCTGAGTTGGGTACCTTTTTATAAGTACAAATAACAGGCTGGAATTTCTTCCCCGGGATTAACCACTTAACAGCAGTTTTGGAGCTGCTGAAGTTTATCCTGAAATACAAGGATGGAATGTGATGTAGGAAGAGGGCTGATGATCTGGATCCTGGTGTTCAGCTGCAGTGTTACCCTTTCTTACTTCAATGTTCTACATAATACCTGGCTGTTACTTATAAAGCAACAGAAGTTTGGCAAGTGGGAGGGATGTCTCTGAGCTTATAAAAACATGATAGTGAAGGAACGTCTCTCCCCGAAACAGGATCTTCCAACAAACTCAAAATAAATAAGCTCTTAGAGTTGATAAATCTCATTGAGACTGAAAAAATCAGGTTGTCATTTGCTATGTGCTATCGTGAAAATGTTTTTATTTTTTAGATGTTGAGTTGCTTTCTTGATTGCAGTCTAACCCATCTAGAACGAAGGTGTGTATACCTGTACATGTAAGTGGTATTTTCCCATGGTGGCTCATGTAGCTTGTGACAATGACTTCATAGAATGTATGTAGTTACCTCTCAAACCAGCAAATTCAAGCTTTGCCATTGCCCAAAGAGCTCCTGGGTTGCAAAGGGCATACAGATCCATTCTGCAACTCTCACATAGTTTAGCTGAATAAACTGCATATCCACCTTAGCTTACACAGACCTCCAGAATATCAGATTCACTGGTAAGGGAGGAAATGAACCCATCTTCCAAACTGTCCTGTCTGCAATGAGTGTGCTTTGGTTAGTTCACGTTAAGTTTCAACTAGACAAGAATGTGACAGGACCATTTAATTAGTCAATGAGTATCTGTCGCTGGGAGTTGACAACTTGGAAAGTAGTCTGCTTTGGCATTTTTTTTATCCAGCACAAGTTCTGTCAGGCAAAATGTGTCATTGGGTGTTGTGCAAGACCTCACCTTAAAGAGGAACACTTAAGAGTAAATGGTTTTAGCTTTGATTCTCATTCTGCTGTTAATGATATGTTGACAAGAAGGGTGGAATTTTTTAATAAGAAAATTTAAAATTTTAAAAGTCTTAAATAACAGCCAGTCTGGGTCATATTATGTAACATCTCAAGCTGTCCTTCCCCTCCCCTGCGTGTGATGTGCAGTATGTTGAAGACTTAGTCACCCAAAGTTGTTAAGTGGAAATTAATTAAAAGTGCATATGGGGTGTTTCTTAGAATTAGTATGATTAAAAAATCCAATTTTAATAACATAGTAATGAAGTGTTTTCTACATGCACTCTTTATATTTTTAAAAGATGAAAATTACTGTTTTTAAAACTTTATCACATTAATTTAGATTATAACATTTTCCTTCTGAAAAAAAATGTTAGTGCCTACCCATTTTCTAGCTGGCACGCACATAATTACAGTCATATGAAATGATGGAAACATACAACTCCTTCAGAAGTCAGGATTTTAATAATAGATGGTGAGTCTTAAATCTGTGCTTTTGCAGTTCAAAAGTGGTGGGAACTCCCCTAGGTGAAATTTACCAAAATAAGCACTGACTGTGACTGTCTTTTCCGTTCTTGTTTGTGCTTGCTGAAGAGCCGCGCCGATATCCCCGTCGAGGCGCGTGCGGCGGCGCTGCTGTTGGACGCGGAGATCCGTTGTCGTGGGGCTTTGCAGCCTTTTGATGATAAGTTCAAGTGGTGGGTTTGGGGTTGTTTTGACGCGGGTGGAGATGTCTACAGTGCTCCGAACCTTTAGCAACCCTCCTTTCCGAGTGCTGGTCCCTCCTTCCCCATCGGAGTACCCGCACGGAGGCTGGCCGAGAGGAGCGGCAGGATTGGAAATGGGCAGCTCCTTTCCTCCCTTGCCTTGCAGGGTGGGTTTAAGGAGGAGGGGGCATCGAACAGCAACATATACTGCATTTTTAAAGGCTAGGTTAGAGGATGAAGGAGGGGTTAGCGAAAGGGAAAGGACTGGAATGAGCAATGACTAAAATTCAGAATTTAGCATTAGGGTGAAAAGAATCGAGAGCCAGATGTTATAGGTGAAAATATTAACTCAGAGCTAAAGAAACTGTCATGGAGAATAAGACGAAAGAGTTAGATAATTAGAAGTGAAAAACACAGACCTAAATTGGTCGCAACCAAATGTTTCCTAAGGAAACTGTATGCAAAAGCTCTGTTTCTTTTCTCTGAACAATATATGACAAATACTGTGTAGCAGAAATCAAGGAGAGAAGCACATCAGTTAATAGTCATTTGTGGAGGAATTTCTTTGTTTTGTTTATTCAGGCAACTAAAGGAGACTGTCTTTAGGTGATAGATTCAGGGTTGTTCTGGATTTCTGTTGCAAATTGTAAGCTAGTTCTGTGCCTAATGTCAGAGCATCTTCTTTTTATAAAACGTATTAGCCCACAGAAGAACAAGGGATTAGCAGTGATAAGTAATGCCAAGGCATTTCTCTAGCCTTCCCTTACCCTTGGTACATTGAATATTCCGCTGGCTTTAGGTAAGTTTATCATTGTGTGTATTGCAAAGTATCTGTGTGGCTTAAGATGAAAAATGCCAGGTGTTTGCAATCACCTTTGTCAGTCTGGTTTCTGTTGCCCCCGTGGTTCTGTAATTCCTCCTACCAGCTGCAGCACTGGTAGTAACACCAAGCACCCGCTCCCCGGAGCTGGGGATTATTTTATTTAGGCTACTCGGTGATTGTTTACCTCAGTGGAGTGACGTGACTAGTAAAGCCATGCATTGCAAGTCAATAGGTGGTCATCACTCAGTGGTTAATACGTAGTAGTTTAGAGCTGTATTTTCCCTTCTTGTGGGAAACCCATAGCAGAGAAACGGGAGCTGGGAAGCAATGGTGTGAAACGGTCCTTAAAATACTCCAAAGGCATCGCTGCCATGGACAGAAGTGGCTCCAAGGTGTGATAGGCAGCCCAGGAGAGGTTTCTTCTTGACACCTCTTTGCCTTCCGACCAAGCACCAAATTTGAGTGCCTAACTTTAAGCAGCGTGTCCAATAACGCTCGGGTATCGGAGCCGCTTAGCAATAGGATCTGTATTTAAGGTGTTTGCCTGGTGTGTGGTAACGCACGAGGAGGCTGCTGACCTTTGGGAAGAGCCCTGCTGTTGCCCCCAAGGCCAGCGGCGCCCGGAAAGAGGAAGGATGAGGCCGGCTGGCTCTCCATGGTGTCTCTCAAGTGATCCTCAGAGCCTGGCTGGCAGCCGTCGCGGCGCAAGCGGCCACTTTCCTAGCCAAACAGCAAGTCAAACAGAGGCAGAGATTTCCCGTTATAAAATGAGAAGCAGCAAATGCACAGCAAATCTGAAAATGAGTCTTAGGGCGCTGCTTTAACCAGTGACCGAGTGGGCCCTCGGTGACAAAGACCTTCATTATAGCGGCGAGAATTATTTGCTCTTCACTGAGAGTCACGCTCCCCTCTTCACCATCCGGGTTCCTTATTTAACGGAGGCGAAACAAAATGCTGTGGGTCAAAGCCCAGCTTTGTGTGCTCAAAACAAACACACACCCCGCACTCCAGAGTCACCGTCCATTCATAAACAGGCAGGTTGAGAGACTTGCCAAGTCAAACAGCTAGCAAAAAATAAAAGGAGGGGGGAGCAAGGCTGTTGAAGGCTGGAAAACAGAACACATTAAAAGTAGACAGTCACCTGTAAAACGAGTACAGATTAAACCTGCTTAAAAGAAACCTGCCCTCTGAGTGGGAGCATCTTTTGCAAGCTCACTTCAAGTAAAAATATCTCTTCTTCGGCTACAAATACCCCAATATCTTAGTTAAATTCAAATCTTGTATAAAAAATACTAAAATTTACTTCCAGATTTTTAACGCAGGCCTTATTTTCACCAGCTACATTTTCTCTAACATTTGTTTCGGATAGTTGCACACTAAATAATTTTAAAGGCATTTTGGCCTTTTTTTAGAAAAAACTTAATATTTCTTTATGTAAACAGATGTTCATGTTGTCTGCAAGTTTCGTCGTGTGGTTTTTTAGACCGTTAAGGTTTCAGCAGAACTATATCTAACATTAGAAAGTGCACTTATGCAGGTATGCCCATGACATTCCTGCTGC
>PTEX01000124.1:846088-871088 GCA_003342815.1 Eudromia elegans | reverse complement strand
TCACCTTTAACCAGCAACCTCTCCTCTGTGCTGAAGCGTCCCTTAACGCAGTTGCTTGCCGAAGGGTAGGTAGGCAGCGTGGCCGTTTGCTCACCAACGGGATTTTGGTGTCGTGTATTCTGTAAACCGCATTGAACACCGAGTACAAATACCTCACAATATGTTTTCCCGCCGAAACAGGTTGATCCAACTTGGTGGGTATTAAATTACCCTTCAGTGACTTTGAACGTCTCCGAATATTTGGTAGCAACGCGGCAGAGGGCTTTGTTCCCCGGGGGATTTGGGCTGCAGGCCTCGTAAGCCGGGTGGGGATTAGTGCTGAAAATAAGAGATATTAAAATATGAGTTATATCATTTCTTTATCCCCACCTGGGAGCTATAGGGATCGCACATATTTCCTATATCCACACCAGTCTTTAGGGTAAGAAGAGAATGATAACAGATTTTTTTTTTCCATTTCTGGCCCGGTTTTTGCTTTAATATGGAGCACCTGACAGCTGAATTTACCGTTGCGTAGCTGAAGCTTCCAGCTTGTGACGGGCTGCAAACAGAAACAAACTGGTTGTCTGCTTAGCAGCCACGGCTTATAAATGTGCAGAAATTCGTAAAGCAGCAATGCACTTATCTCTGTAACTAATACTTGCTCTTAAAACACAGATCAGTAATGAGAGTTTGCACTTTTCCTCTCTCCAGCACTGCTTTAAAGTGATTAAATAATTTGTGTTTCTCTACACATATAATCCTGCCAGGCAGGATTACAAAATACCTGTAGCAAAGAAGAACTTGCCCATGCATGAAAAGCAAAATAAAGTAAGAGAAAAAGCTCCAGAAAATTAGTCTGCTTCAAAACGCTATTAAATTGTTCCTCTCCCCGAAGCTTTACGAATGTGCTAATTGTTGTGTTCGGCTCGTGTAATCCGTTCCTGCGCGCGGCTGAGATGATTTCCTGCCGCTGGAGAACGTGGGCTGGTCTGGGGGAGGGCCACGGAGGGCTAAATAACCCCGTGCAATGAATCTTCCCCTTGGGCAGCACGGCCTTCAGTTCGCAGCGCCCGGAAATGCTTCGCGGATGTGCTGGGCTGCCTAGCAATGGAAAGCTTCTAATTCTGGCTGACCTAAAAAAAGTAGAGAGCCTACTGAGCAGAAGCGACTCCCCGTACAAGACAACAGGAGCCCCCCAGCTAACATTTACGTTTCCTCTGCATAACCAGCAAGGTGCCAGCCCTCTGAGAGCGGTCTCTGGAAGCAGAGGCGTTCGTGGGCGTGCTACATGTGTGTTTTCTGCAGGGTGGTGTGATGTGAAATAGTACAGTGGAGCAGTCTGCACCTGGGCTGCTTCAGCTCCCTTTTTCTCTTTAATTCACTAAAAACTGAAATTCTTTGCATCTACAGAGACTAAATATATGAAAGCAGATGGAAGCTAGAGCACGTCTTTGATTTTGCAAGAGCCTGGATTAGAACTGTGTCTGCGTTCCAGTTGCAAACTCTGCTTTTCGCGGTTGGTGGCTTGGGCACTGAGGTCTACCTTGTTACCAAAAGGTGCCGGTGCTGTCACCAGCCTGGGAGCAAAACCCTTCCGGAGAGCGCTGAAGTTTATCCGGTTGATCTGATCAACCAATAGAGTCCTTCTTACCAGTTTATTTGTGCTCCTTGGATTGTGCTGTAGTTTATTTGTGCTCCTCAAAACACACCTCAGAGTTTTCTGAAATATAATGAAGTATTTGAACTGACACCGAGCCTCGATAGATTGCAGTGGACTTTTACAGGTTTGCTGTGGGTGAAAAATCAAGTGTTCGGTTTCTTTTCCAGATTAGCTTAAATTTTAGAGGTTGTGCCTCCTAGAAGAGATGCATCCATCTTTGGAAGGTATTTCCCTCTCCTCCTCCTTCCATCCCTGCTGTTTGTACCCACACGCTCTCCTGTTTTTGAAATTTTGAGACACTTCTCAAGCTTTTCAGTGTAGAGAGACCTGAGTTCGGGTAGAGCAGAGCAGTCCCTGGAGCGTTTCCCGAGAGCCCTCTGGACCTTAGCACAAAATCCCTGTTTTGTGGCAAGCAGCTTCAGTGGCTTGTGGGACCTCTCCTCTTCTGGAACTTTCCTGCGCGCATCAGGAATTTGGTTGGAGCTGGGCATCACGGGTGCCCCTGTAATCAGCAGCGATGGGCAGGCGCTGACAAGAGCAACTCATCCCGTGCAAAGCAAATAACAGAGCTCAGGCGAGGTGCCTGACTTGGAGATAGCTGCAATTAGGTTGAATGACTCCATCAGGGGAGGGAATCTGACATTAATGCTAGTGTTTATCAGGACTATCTGCAGAGCCCTAAAATTCTTCAGGCTGACGTCGCTGTGAAAAAGGGCCCTGCCATCCTCTCACATGAACTTGGGGCTGAGCAGCCTGGCCAGGCCTCAACAAGAGCAGCGCTGGTCGCTTGCTGTGACCGGGCACAATGCCCCTGGGATCACGACGTCGGCTCTGAATTTGATTTCCCTTCACCTGCCACACTCTGAACTCCCATCTCGACTCTCTGATAGCTACAAAACCTGTCTCTTCTCACCCTCCAACGCTCCTATCTCTTCAGTCCGTCTTCAGCTCTTGAACACTTCATTCCTTCCCCTGTGCCTCTTCTCTCCCGCTTGCTTTTGCATAGAGATAATTCAGTTACAAGAAAGCAAAAGCTTGGCATGAACACTCTTTACCAGTCATGACTTTTCTGCACATATATGTTATCTTTCACCTCTCCCCTTTCATCTGACTGTAAACTCTTCAGGACAGAGATGAGCTCTCAGTATGTGCTTGATCAGTACGTATTATAGTAGCATACTGTGTAAATATACTAATACTGTGCTAGGACAGTTTTGCACATAAGATTACCATGTGTTACTCTGAATTTTGGATCATGTGAGCAATCTGATACTACAGAGAAGTAGCTCTAGTTCCCTGGGTAGTTTTTAGCCTTCGCTGGTTGTTCCAGCCCCCTTTGTAGCATGTAGGGGCTCTTCATTAAGCAGAGGATGCAGCCACAGGATTGAGTCTGTTGCTTGTAAGTGATCCTGCTATTGTAAGGGTAATTTCAAGCCCTCTTCATTGCAAGTAAATGCTTGGCCTTGCCAAGCGTCACGTAACGTAAATATTTCTGATCTTCCTATCTTTGCCTTCTGTCCCTTCACTCATAGCAAAATCAAGTCTTTAACATCTGTGAGTTTTAGCTGGTAGTGAAAACCCCTGTTTCAATCAACTGTCTCTTATTTATGATTACTGAAAAGCAACCAGTGACTAATACTCATGCATACAAAAAATCACTAGTGTCTACTCAAGCGTCTGCTCGAGTTAGTGGATATTCTTTAGCCATCCAGAATCCTTTGGGGGTTCATTTTGTACAATTATACACAGAATTGTGTTTTTACTGGTACAAAAGGAGGTCTGAATTTTTTTCAGTTTGCTATAGTCAGTGTTCAAATAAGCCAAGTTTTACATTCAGAAACAAGGTAATTGATTATAAGAAAGATAGAGTTCTGGCATTTCGATTAGCTCTATAAAGTACCCATATATATATATATATATAAAAAACCCTATTTTCGTATTGGCAACATATCTTTGACAAGCAAGCATACAAGAGGTGCTATAAAGAAAGGCTTGATAGGGAAAGTGGAATGCAAGGGATGCAGGAAAGCCGAGGAAGGACCAAGAAGTGGCAGGAGGTCCACCAGCCCCCGTAGTGCTGGCTCTGCGTTAGCATCTCCTCTTGGCTTTGCATCGTGGGCTACGGGGCTGCTTCCCAAAGAAATAAGCAGCACACAAAGCTGCGCAGGTAGGAGTCTGCCATTCCTAAAATTCTTCCTCCCCAGAACCAAATCCCTCTGGCTTCGGGCGCTTGAGCCTGCCCAGAAGGGCAGCAAATGGAACTGGAAGGGATCTAGAGAGGTCACTAACCCATCGCCTGCCCCAAGGCAGAGCAGCTAATAAGCGGTTTTGTCAGTCAGAGATCCAAATAGATAGAATTGGAAAGATCAAAAACAAACAAAAAAAGTTTGATTCTGTTAACATGGAGCTTTTAATGCCATTCAAAATTCACAAAGTTTAATACATTTCAAATTACGAAAGATTTGTGATGTAACACCTGTTATTAATCATCTTGCTACAATGATGTACTTGTAATAGCTACAAAAACAGAGTAATAGTTTTGGAGTAACATGAAGAAGAATTACTTAGTTTTTATATTATTGATAATATTGTTATATTTATTTGTGATTTGTTGTCAAATATTTATATAATTTTTATTACTGAAAGTCCTTCCCAGGAGGAAATCAGAATGATTTTTAGTAGCCCTAAATTAATTCTTTTTTGATTATTTGAGGTGATTTGATTATCAAGGTGATTATTATTTGATTATCCAGCTGATTCTAATCACCTTGATTATTTAAATATTTTAGCCAGTGTTAAATAGACCAGACCTGAAATATAACTTCATGAACTGACTATTGTTTATACTGTGTAAGTGCAATATTAGAATTTGTTAGGTACTTCCACCTAAGCAATGCAAGTAAGTTCTTTGGAAGGGTATGTTTAATGGATATGTAAAGTTGCATCCATTCTTAAAAAGTATCTGGAGTAGCAGTAGCTTTTGTGGACTTGTCATTAACCTCTTAGGCTCAATTATATAAATTTTGATTTATTTTTAACTCCATTTATAGTCAGTTGAAGACAATGCACAACTGAGTTGTAATGAACATTAGGAAGGGGTTCTAGGAAACCTGTTAGGGAAAACTGCTTAAGGGAGAAGTCTTGTATCGGAAAGTCTGTTCTATATGATATGTGCATCTCAAACAAGTCATACAAGGTAGAGTAGGTGACGCTGGTGACTCCTTGCTAGGAGTACACCCAAATCCCAGGGACGTTGCTGGTTAAAAAAATAAAATTGCTCCCCAAGGGCAGGTGCAGGAGTAACCACAGTGTCCCTGCTCTGAGGCAGACCAGGCAGGATGACCCAGCCCATCATTTTACCAACTCTTATCTCCAACTTCCACCTTTTTTTTCTCACTGAGGACAAATGAAGTAATTAGAAATTGTCTGCAGGCAGGAGCAGAAGCGGAGCAGGTGAGAAGTTTTGTCTGAGCCTTTTCCTTTCCTGATGGGTGCCCTGGAGCAGCAGGCTGAGCTCTCACCTTCCCAGCTGTCTCAGCAGTCCTGACACCTTCCTGGCCTTCCCAAAATTGGGGAAGCACCGAGCACCCCACCGGGAGCTGCAGCCGTGTTTGGTGGGCAGCTCTTTGCTCTGTGCATGCACGTCCTAGCCCCAAACCTTGCAGCAGTCCCCGTGGGTGGAAGCCCTGGGGGAGCAGGTAATTACAGCACATCTCAGTAATGCAAACACACGCCACTTGTGCACGTATTTCTCTTGCTGTGGCATTTCCTACCTTTTGTGCTCCTCAGCTTCCTTTGTAGCCGTGGGACGAGCGGCGCTCGTGCCAGGGACGTGTTTTTGCAGCGCGGTGACGGGCGGCACCGTGGGGCCTGCGTTGCTCCGCCGCTGCCAGCGCTGCGTGACCTTTCTGCGGGACTCGCCGCGCCGCAGACAGCGCGGCCACCCGCCACGGCCGGCCGAGCTCCGCGAGCTCCCGCGGCCCCGCGTCTCCAGCCGCTCCTCCTGGGCCTGCCGAACGAGCGGGCTCCCCGGGCGCTGCCTCCTGCCGCTCAGGAAATGGCCTCGAAAAAAGGACAAATTGAAGCGTTAAAAATATTAGTAGGTTTTGCATTTGCAATCTGATTTGTGTTTTTAAGCCGAGCACACAAAACTGCACAAAATGCCTTTTCGAGTTTTATTCCGACCTAGCACGTGCATGAGTACTTTCATGTTCATTCAGATGCCAGTGGCAGGATGATATACAGCTGCTTTCCGAGGCCCCTGGTCTTGGTTGCTGTGTGGAATACATCCCATCTGAAGGTAAATGCGGCATATGTAGTGAAATAAACTTCCTGGAAGATGAGTACCTTGTTGGCATGTTGCAAAATGGGCTGAGTAAAGAGGAGAGGGATGCCAGGGATTATGAGGGAGGGTCCCATAATTAACGTCCATGAAGAACGATGTCTTGCAAAGTGTGATGTATGTCCGTTTGTATCACTGAGCTCCGCCATGGCCAGGTCACGTCAACCTCGGATTTTTTTAATATCCCCTTTTTATTAATATACTCTTATTTTGCATCCCTCACTCTCTGAACGCCTGGCATGGGGTTCTTGGGGAAATACCGAGCACTCCTAGCAGCAATTGGCATTAGTGTTTGACCATGCAAAACGCTGCCTGTTACTTAATATTCTGGCAAAGCAAGCTCTAAGTGGCTCAAATTGTGTTTCTGGAATTAGTAGCTACCTTTGACCTTGTTTATTGTCTGAATCCCTTATCTCTAAAATAGAGGTAACTTTGCTGGCTTAGCTCACGAGGGTATTAGGAAAATAGCACTGTTGGTGCCCGTGAAGCATTCAGGTGCTCTGTGCTGACATGTACCGTTTAAAAGCCATCCTGTCATCGGAAGAGTGTTTGAATACCGTACAATAAATATGTCAGGAAAGTTCAGGGTAAGTGAGCAATGCCAGGAAAACAAAGTATTGAACAGCTACCACTGAATAAGCCCTGTGCAGGCTCATCCCTGAGGAAGGTTAGGGTTTAACAAGAGTACGTGTGTATGTAACTGATCACTGCATCACAGCAAATATATTTGAAGAAAGCTTAATTCAGCCTCAGCATCCGATCTGAAGAGCTTTAATTATTTTTCCTATCGCAGACTTTGCAAATGTATAAGTGCTCTTCAAGCTTTACTTTCGTAGAATCATAGAATGCTTAAGGTTGGAAGGGACCTGTAGAGGTCATCTAGTCCAACCTCCCTGCACACGCAGGGTCCCCTAGAGCATGTGGCACAGGGTGGTGTCCAAGCGGGTTTTGAAGATCTCCAGAGAAGGAGACTCCACCACCTCTCTGGGCAGCCTGTTCTAGTGCTCTGTCACCCTCACTGTTAAGAAATTCTTCCTCAAGTTCCTGTGGAACTTTTGGTGCCTCAATTTGTGGCCATTTCCTCTAGTTCTATCACTGGCCACCACTGAGAAGAGGCCGGCCCCATCCTCCTCGCTCCCTCCCTTGAGGTACTTGTACACACTGATCAGGTCCCCTCTCAGTCTTCTCTTCTGCAGGCTGAACAGGCCCAGCTCTCTCAGCCTTTSCTCATAGGGCAGATGTTCCAGGYCCCTAATCATCTTTGTAGCCCTGCGCTGGACTCTCTCTCGCAGCTCCACATCCCTCCTGCACTGGGGAGCCCAGAACTGCACACAGTACTCGAGGTGCGGCCTCACCAGGGCTGAGTAGAGGGGCAGAATCACCTCCCTTGACCTGCTGGAGATGCTCTTCTTAATGCACCCCAAGATCCCGTTGGCCCTCTTGGCCACGAGGGCACACTGCTGCCTCATGGTCCGCTTATCGTCCACCATGGTTTCGATTTTAGAATATCTATGGAGAACAAGCACCCACTAAGAGGCTGTAGAGGTGTCAAAGAGTTTTACCCTTCTTAGCAGCAGTTTAGATCCAGGCAGGTGAAGCAGGGTTTGCTCACTGGTGATGTGAGTTATCCCCCATGCCAGAGGAGTTTTCTGAGGCTCCTGCCCTGCGTTTCCTCTGCAAGAACCTCTCCTCTCGCCCCAGGGGGCTGGGGAGGCTCTCGCAGGAGGAGGTTGCGTTGTTGCCCTTGTCTCTGGGCTCCCCGGTACAGAGCATTGTACGTTTCTTGCAGAAAGGAAAGGTGACTGAAAGATCCACAGGGCCCTGCACTTTTTGGGAAGACTGTTTAACACTGGCTTCTCCCAAGCCCTTCGTTTTCTGTGTTTATGCCTCTTCTCATAAAATCTAAATGGGATATTGACTCTTCGGTCAAATTTCTTCTCTCAGCCAGCTAACAGAACGAGCAGAACAGTTTAAGCTTTACTGATGGAGCATCATGGGCCACAGTCAGTGCCCACAGCCATATTTAACCTTTGGAGGTTAAGTATCATAGGAGGAATTGCAGGTGAAGGCTGCTGTACCAGAACCCTGGGTTTAGCAGGGAGGAAGGCAAGAGCTGCATGCTGTTACTGAGGCTCTATACAGAGTGCTTTGTGGGGACTGCACCCTACAAACCTATGCACTTGTTAGGTGGTTTGGTTTTTTTTTTTTTTGATTCTCATCTATATGAAGAAAGGAGCCTAAAGAGTTGTAAGGTATTGAATAGAGGGAAGCCAGGTTATGTGTTGTGACAGAGGGAGAAGCCTGGCAAAAGCAGAGAGCAAGGATGTTGAGCAGAGCTCGTGACAGCTCTGCAGGTATCTGTTGTGGAGATGGATTTTACTTTAATTTCTCCCTTATTTTCCCCCAGCTAAGTCATGACGTCTTGTCTCTTACGTACCTCTAGGGTCAAAGAATCTGCAGAGGGAGAGTTAATATCTGTTGGTTTATCCTGAGGGAAGAAAAGGCTTCTTATGCAGGAGCCAGGGGCTTGTGGACAGGCGCATGGGACGCTCTCAGCGTCCTCCTCGGTGCCACGATGAGTCGTCTGGGCCGCGTGGATACCTGGGCGCCAACGGGTGCGCTGGACACAGGCCCGCGCCGCTCGTTTTTGTTGAACGCTGAGGAGAGGATGGTGTGAAGGTGAAGGACTTGAAGAGCAGGGAAGGGGCCAGGGGCATCTCTGCATGGCGGAAAGGATTTCCAAACCCTGCATAAAGCAGGGGTAGGAGTCTGAGAAGAGACTGTCCTTATATTGGCATGACGTAGAAGGCCAAGGGTTTGGTGAAGCTGTTGGTATATAAAGGCAAAACACTGGCCTTTAAAGGAAATGTGACCGTAGATCCCATAGCTCGAGTAATTTTGGCTTCTGCTCAGAAAATTTTCAGGAGGAAGAGCCGTTCGGCTGCAGGGAAATCCAGGATTCTGCAGCACACCAGGAAGAATTACACAACTATTTCCACGTCCGCCTAAACGTCTGCGTAGCCAGGGCTGCGCCTGGGCGAGCCAGCGCGGGGCAGCTGCCTGGAGAACAAATCTCACCGCAGTTTTCTGTCTTTTTTGTCTCCCTCTCTGTGTCTGTGTCTGTGTGTGCGCCGTCTTCCCGGCCTCCCCGCGTGCCGCAACCCTCCTGCCGCAGCGCCTGCACTTGCCTCCAGACTTGTCAGACGCCGTGAGCCGCTCGAGCAAACAGGAGCTGGCAGCAGCCGCCAAACTGCTGAGCTCAGGCTGCGGCGCCGGGGCCGGCGGCAAGAAGCACCTGGACTTCTAGCGATCCCTGCGTAGCAGCTCCGCTCGGATCCCGATGACACCCTCATTACGGCTGTTAATGACTTATATAAATATTTTTCTTAATGATTTGACCCAGCGGTCCTTTAAAAATGCCCGTTATCATACGGTGCCTTGGTGTTTTTGTTGTTTGGGCTCTGCTTTTGTTAATGCCTCTGTTATACTGGGTCCTGCCACTGTCCTGCTCTATTGGAAATATATGGTGTTTTGTTCTTTTCCGTAAAACATGAACATTGTTTTTATTGTTTTCATTCCTATGTGCTCTGTAAAATAAAACCCAAGGGGTATTTTTTCCCAACAGAATTTTTATAGACTTCTATTTAATGTTTTGTATGAATAATAAGTTCAGTTGGACTTTGTATTGAAATAATTGAATGAAGCTAAGGAATTCTTTGTCACATGTTATTCCAAACCCAAACTGCACAATTGCTCTTTTTAAAAACATTCATTTTGTATTTGAAATATCCTTCTTAATTCTCAGGACTCATCGGCATTGCATTGTAAAATATATGATCATTATTTAAAGACATTTAAGATATTTTTATTTTAATATGCTAGTGATTAAGAAAGGGCGGATTTTAGTGAGAACGTGTTATAGATAATTGGTTTGCCTTATGGGTTAATTCGTGTATTAAATTGCAGTTGAATGGAATTCGCTAAAGAAAAAAGACTTGATTTCTGTGCGCAGCTTGGAAGGGTGATGCCGAACGATCGAAATCGGCGCCCTGAGACTGTGTCAAGAGACTGGGGTCCTGCCCGAGAGCCGCCGCCGTTGTCGCGCGAGGAGCCCGGAGGAGCGGCGCGACACGACGCGGCGCGCCGGCTGGAGCAGCGCACCGAGCGCCTCGCGTTCGGAGCTCGGAACCCGCACGCGCCGCGTGGAGCCTCCCACGCTGCTGCACCTCGCCGGGCGTCTCGCTCGTCAAGCGAACGCCCTGCGCCTCTCGGAACGCGGCCTGGCCAGGGGCGAGAGCGGGGCTGCGGTTGCTGCTGCGGCGACTTCCATGTTGATGGCTGGGCCGCGCGTCTCGCTCGCGCCGCTGACGCAGCCGAGGGTGGGATTGCATTAGGGCCTCAAGGTGCAGGCTTTGCAGCGGCTTATCGCGTGGCTCGAGTCAAAGAGACTCTCCAAAGAGCTTGCTAATGCGAGGCAATAATGTGAACCTAGCGTGATGGCTTCGGAAGCAGGAGCTGGTTAAGTGCTTTGCTTCCCTTTATGCAATGCAGGTTCTCCTTTATTTTTTTTTTTTTTTCCTGACAACGCGGTGTAAAACAAAGACATCGCTTTTAAAACTGTCTAACTAATATGATGAATGTCAATCACCTCAAAAACTCCACTGTAGCATAAACACATACTGTATACAGCTTTTATTCGGAATTAGAATAATTGAATCAATGACAGTGATTTGCCAGGATGTCAAATCTATCCATCATATCCTGTCACTACCAGTTTATTTTTTGTGATCAAAATCAAAAAGACTACTATTTTGTCATCAGCTATTTCATTAGTAGTAACAATCAGGTTTTCTCTTCTATATTTTTTAGCTATGTCTGTTATATTTTTTATTTCTAAAGACACAAATCCTTTTTCAATCTTTTCAAAATAAAGTTTCAGAACTAAACTGTCAGTTTAATAAAGCAAAAAGACATCTCCTTTCCTATGCCAATATATTTAAAATATTATCATGGGTGGCTCAAACATTTTTTTTTTCTTTTGTATTATGTATAACATTGAATGGAAGTTCTCATTAGATCCCTAATAGCGCCTTCTGAAAGCACGGAATAATTTGAATACGTAGGATAAAGGGATTTGATAACAAAGGTGAAGTTTCATAGAGTTTGGATTTTTAAGATAAATAACACAAAACACGGGATTTCTTGGCAAAATCCAAAGTCAAAGGGCATATAAATTGCTGCCAAACTATTTAAGTAGGTCCCTGGCTTAGCAGACAGGAGGGAAGCTGTGGCGGAAGTCGCGGGCCGGTTGCAGGCCGCGCGGAGCCGAGCTGCTTCGCGGGTTGTGCAAGCGTTGCGGGTGCAATTCCCAGCCCTTTAAAGGCTTCAGTTTCCCAAACTTTACAGCGTTCCGAAACTGTCCCGCCTGCAGAGCCCCTGGCCCCCGTCCTCGGAGCAACGTGCGACCAGCTGCACTTGCACCTCCCGCGCTGGCCCCTGCTGAGCTTTCCCTTCCTCCTCTGGCTTTGCTGCGCTTTTGTAAGCAGAACCTCCTACTTGGTACCACGCTCCAAGGCAAGCCCAGTAAACCCAATAGGGAAACAAGAGCGTCGTCCCAGGGCGGACATTCCCGATGCGGAGCGGGAACCGGCTCCTCGAGGAGCGCGACACGCGGCTGAGAACGCGGACGTGAGACTGAAGGCTCTGCACCTCTAACGTGTCGAACAAGGATTCGCCACCACGTTTCTGTTGTGTTGGGGCTCCCAAGATGCAAGTGTTCAGAACGTGAGAAGAATATTACGATAGATTAAGTCTTCTTCTAGGTTTGTAAAGAAATCTGAGGAGCAATTTCAAGGATGCAGCTGAATGCAGTTTTCTGTAACAGTAGCTGCAAGCATCTGAAAATGGCCATTGAACTGCTTGGAATTTGCTGTTGGTTTATTGGTATTGGCTTGGAATTTGCTGTTGGTTTATTGGTATTGCCTCTGGTTTCGGCTTTGACCTGAGCGTGAGATAGCAGCGGTGCCGCAAAGCCGCCTTCGGAAGGTGCCGAGCCCGAGCTGCGGAACGGCTGCAGAACGGGTCTGCATCTTGCGAGCGTCACAGGCCCGCTTCGGGCCAGTGCTTATCTGGCATCACATTTCTGAAGTTTGATAAAACACTCCTCTTTTTACTGTGCTGGAGAAATGCCATCCGTATCTACAGAGCACAGTAAAAATAGGAAATAAGTGGCTTTTATACCCTTAAAAGATAGTGGAAGCAAATGCTGTCCCTACAGGACTTCTCTTGGGGGTCTGTGTTTTCTGATGTGGGATAAGTGCAGGACTTAAATTCCTCTTTTTCATCATACTGAGTGCATCGTTGATGCTTATTCAATAATAAATGTGCCTGTGCGAAACAAGAATGAACGTGAATCTTCATTAGAAGAAAATAATGAAGCAACTTGGAAGGAAAAAGAAAACTAGCAAATCCTACCACTACATTTTGAGTTTCCAGTCTAAATAGAGGTTAAAGAGGTGTTTCAAATGGATGAGTCCTTAATGCCGTGGGTACCTAGAGCAGGACTGCGGATGCATTTGCAGACCCTTCATTTGTCTCACAATACAGACGTCTTTGGTGCCTGCTCTAGGTGAGCACGGCTGTTTTGCAGCGCTGGCCTAAGCAAAACTCCCTGACGTTCTCAGCTCGGCCCAGCCCTAACAAGGGTAAATCCAGACGAATTCATGCTGAGGAGCTGAAACCGAAGCCAGAAAATCCTCGGGCCCAGCAGGGGCAGAATTTAGGTGAGAGATGCAGGGTTAGTTGTAAAGAAACACTAATGACTGGAGTAGGGAGAAATGTCTCAAGATGCTGTAGGATTTAAACGATGGGATTTTTATCTAATCCAGCCTGGCAGAGGGGAGTTTTAAAGAGCTCGGAGTACCTGAAGCCCCTAACGGCAGTCGGAGGGCGAGGCCAGCGAGGCACGCGCAGAGTTACGAACAGCAGCGGCTGCAAAGCCACATTACAGCTCGCCCTCGCTTGTGACCGAGCAGCGCGTGCTCTGCAGCGGCCCGCAGCAGTTGGCCCGCTGCACGTGATGCGGGACGTGCAGCATCTTGCTGGGGCCCCGCGGGTGACGCCTGTGGGGAGGCTTTCCGAAGCCTCTCGCAAGGCGCCGGCACGGGGCTGCCGCGAGGGAGGTTATCTGGGAATCTGCGAGCACCTCCGGTACGGCTGGAAGAGCTCGAATGTCCCCGGAGAGCCGAGGCTGCAGTTCGCAGCCCGCGCGCGCTCGGGAGGCTCGAGCGTACGTGAGGGGTGGCAGGTGCCCGGAGGCGGCTGCAGCCTCTGCCGCAGGATTTCCCAGAGCCTGCGGCCCCGGCGGCCGTGGAAGGGGAGCCGGCGCCCTCGGGAGCACCCACGGAAGCCTGGGCTGCCGCGTGCTGCCCTCCCAGCAGAACCCGGGCAGCCCAAGGAGGGTCCGTGGCGGCTCCTCGTGCCGGCGGCGCTGGGGGACTCATCGCCTGTGGGGGTTTTTGCAGGGTCGGGTCTCTGTCCAGACAGATCCCTGTGCCCCGAGCACCCGCAAGAGGCTCGGAGCCAAAGAGGCCGCACGTGGCGCTGGGCTCAGCCCCCGCCGGAGCTGAGGCCAAGAGCAGAGGGAAGCGGATGGAGGAAAATGAGCACGTAAATAGGAAAGACCTTCTCACAGTTGCTACTAGTGATTGCACCATAAAACACAGAGAGGAAAATAAATAAACCTTAAAACAACTCTAAGGCAGCAAATAATACCCATAGAAGACGAGTTAATGTGGTTCATCAGGAATATCAGCAAAGCAGCGATAAGAAAGAATCCCAAAACCCGTGGCCACGACAGGGGAGCGACCGGGGCAGCAGCACCCAGAGGCGCCGGGAGGGGACATGCGCAGGCCCAGGCTGCACCTCGCAACCCTCCAAGCTCCCCCGAGAGACACCCAGCGCGCCGGCGGGTGCTGCTCCCGCAGTGCATGACCAAGTGGTTGGAGGGGAGCGGGGAGAGCCCCGGTGCCGCCCGCCTGGCGCTGCCGCCCGCAGCGGCCGCAGCCGGCGCCTGAGCGGAGCGAGGCGGTTGCAGCGTGCGCGTCGCCACCGGCGCCTATGGCTCGTCAGCTGTCTGCGCCGAACAATAACTGCTGGGGTAGCAGCCTTTTCACTTGTAAATGTAAATATTGTATCTAGAACACAATATTTGAGATACAAAATACGGTGTTATTAAGACGGCGCTCACACATCAATTCTTGCGTGACTGTAATTTGTGAGATGCCGTAGGAACCGAGCGCGAGGCGTTCTTACGAAACGCGTTTTAACCCGATGCACGGAGATGGCGCCTTCCTATAGAGATCGACAGCAGGACCCGGCGGGGCTCGGAGGGGACGCGCGGCCGCGGGGCGCGAAGCTGCCGGCTCCTCGTGGCCCCCGAGGCCGCGCGCGCCTGCGGACGGAGAGGCTGCTCGGAGCAGCGGGAGGCACCCGGGTGCTGCCGCCCGCAGCCTCCCCACGCGCCCGGCGGCTCCCGCACCGCTCCGGGGCCCCGACGTCCTCCCGGCTCCCCTGGGTGCAGCCAGACGGGGATTTTCCCGGCCGCCTCCAAGGCAGCGAGGCAGAAAGGCCTCCCGCTGCCGCCAAGCACTGCCGCAGGCCGCGGCTCCTCCTGCAAGGGCCGCAGAGGTGCCACGTGCAGCCCCTGCTTTCCCTGGAAACCGCTTCCAAAAGGCCCCACGGGCGACGGCTCTGCGGGCGCACAAGGTGCCCTGCCCTCCATGGGGAAACGGGAACCAGCAAGGAGAAAACCAGCTACCTCTGGGGACAGAAACGCGCTGAGCGGCGCTGCGACTGCTGCCCTTGTACCTGTGATGAACCGGCCCCAGAATCGACTTAGCTGGGCAAGGGGGGACCTGCCTCTTGCAGTGCTTAGTGTGATGCAGCCGTGGCCTATAAATATATATAATGCGTGTGTGCATGTCTGATAAAATACATATACATTAAAAAAAAAACCCACCCAATTAATATTTCCAAATTGTCAGCTTCCAAGTAATTAAAACTATTTAATGGTGCTGTAATGAATATACTCGTAAACGGTATCAATTAAAAAGAACGATTTCTTTAAATCTCACTTTTTGCCTGGTTTTGCTGGCTCCGGGGCCCCTGTTTCGTGAGCCGGGGCACCGCGAGCAGCCTCTGCGTCGCCGCTGGCCTCGGTGCTACGTGCGCCTGGGCCCGTCGCGGCGCCGGGGCTGCCGCCCGGGCTTTACAGCGCCACTCTGTGCGGCTCGCGGGGGGGGCGGCAGCCTCGATAACATCGCGGCCGCCCGCTGCCCTTCCCCGGCTCCGCTCGGCTCCGGCCGCGGCCGCTCGGGGCCGGCGCCGCTTTGGTGCTGCCCCTCGCTCTGTCTGCTCGCGCTGCCGCCGCGTGAGCCGGGTTACAAGTTCAATGGGAAATTACGCCGGGCTGGGGCTGGGCGGACAGGGGCAGGGATGCGGGGGAGCCTGGGAGCAGCGCGGCTGCCCCGCTCGGCAGCGGTGTGTTAACACGAGGAGTGTGCACGCGTGTGCACGCGTGTGCTCTGTGCAGGCTTTGTGTGTAAAGCCACGGGCACACGTGTGCACACGCGACACCGCATCCCCCCGGACCAGCCGTGCCGAACGGGTCTGACCAAAGCGGCTCCTCCGAGGGGGCCCTTCCTCGCGCGGGCCCCGACCGCTGCCTCAGCGCCTACACAAACGGGTTCCGAGAAGCCTCCGCTCGCAGCCTGGACATAAATCCGCCGTAAAGCTCAGCGAGGTTGGCCTGGCACAGGAACAAAAGTTGCAACACCACACTATAAGGTTAAAAAGAAAATAGTATAATAAAGGAAATACAAAGGCTTTGGCATGGTTTTTACAATCAACAATGGTTAATTTTGATATGTAGTTGTGAACAACTTCAAAACACTTAAGTTTAAAACTCTTGCAAGCACTTTTAATTGATTAGGAATGAATTCTAGATGCACAAAAATGATTGGACCGTGAACAGTAGTACAACTATATCTAAGAACAATTAACTTCTGCCGACCAAAAAAGAAACGTATGATGCATGAAAATGTGTATAAAACATCTATAGAATATTCTTGTCAAATATAAATGAAATTAACTTTATTATAGAAATCATTCTGGGAGATTTCTAGGGAAGACAAATACTTACATTTCGACATAAAACAAATTGGATTATATCGAAGACACAATCTACCTTTTAGCTATCAAACTCTTTTCGTCGTCGTCGGTCTCCCTTAACCCTTGCTTGCACATAGCTTCCTCCATTAACAACCTTTGGAAATACCAACAGAGATTTTTCTGACACAAATCTAGTGCGTGCTGTTCCAGGTTGACTTATATGCAATGGAATGATACAGACTTGGAACATCGATCCAAAATCTATGAACAGATTGGTAGAAGTATTCGATATATCTTGATAAAACTCTTCAATTCGTGGCAAAGCTTGTTGATCATGGCTTCTTTTTTTTTTTTTTTCCTTTCTTTTTTTTTTTTTAAACAACTTCATGACCAACACAGATCAAACATCCATCCAGTCTACATTGTTCTTTTTTTTTTTTTTTCATTATAACATACAAATGCCCATTTACAAATAATACACCAAAATGAATAAAAGTTTGGATACCAAAATGAAGATTTGTTCCAACTGATATAATGCCTTCAGTGTACAAAGGTCCATGTTAGAGTCTCTTCCATGTGTTACAGCATACGGCACAGTTGCAGTGCAGAAGTACTCTGAGAGCCATTCTTCCTTTATAAAATACTGCTGAACATCCAACTGTTGTCCATATAGTCATTTACGGCATTAACACATGTTTTACTGTAATCTTGGCCAGTATTGAGACATATCAGGTTCACTGCCAGGAACTTGAACTGGAACTGACACTCCAGGGGAAATGAGACCTGAAAATTGAGTGGGAAAGTGGATATTTTAGGGGTTTTTCCCTGTACCTAGCACAATCTGAATCCCACCGCCTGCTTGCAGGAGCCAGGGGGAGGGGGGCATATTTTTTAAATCTGTGCACATCTATCTGGTTTGGTGTTAGAAATAAACCGCCCTGCTCCAAGATAAGAGGCAGAGCCTCAGCTCATTTATATCACTTTGGACTTCAGCCCAAAATGCACCAAACCAAAACGCGCTTCGCTTTCCCCTTGTGCACTCACACTTGCCCTTTTTCTTTTTTTTTTTTTTTGCCCTATTTTGCCTCATTAAGCATCGATTAACGTTCCCCAGGTCCGCTGCCTTGCTGGCCGCTTCAGCCCTCTCCCAGAGTGCAGCGCCGGCCATGGGCCCCGCGGCCCCGCGCGCGCGTCCGCCCGCCGGGCGCGCTCACCTGTGGAAGTGGTGCCGGAGGTGCCCATGGGCTGGCTGTTCATGTGTGTCTGCATGTGCGGCGGGGTGTAGGTGTCGTAGCTGCGGCCGTTCACCGACGGGCTGGTGGGCAGCATGCAGGAGTAGGAGGAGGTCTGGCTGGGCACGGGGGGCTGCGGGGAGCAAAGCGGAGGGGGCGTGAGGCGCGCGGGGCAGCGCGGGAGGCGTCCCCCGGGGGCCTGGGGTCACGCGCGGGGCCCGCGTCACCGCTCCCCGTGCGCTCGAGAGACTCTAACTTCATTTGGTTAATTTTGGTTCAGCAATTAGTAACATGGTAATTGCGGCGGCGCCGGAGTCAGCCCGGCTCTAATGCGCGCGCCCGGCTCCAGCAGTGGTCAATGCTGCGCCGCAGACAAAGCTGCGAAAGTCCCGTAATTGGCCAGCACCTTCCTAGGCCAACCCCACCATTAAAAAAGGAGGAATTTTGCATCTGAAAGGTCTATAGAAACAGACCCCAAAGGAATAGATTTCTTCCTAACCCAGCTGGTGATCAGCTAATGCTTTCAGGCATGAGGATTGACAGCTCTTGCAATTCTGGCTTAGCTAGCATAACCACTGATGCTAATCACATCCTTCCCTTTCTCAGGTGTTCCTAATGTGCCTCCGCCACATTACCTACGCAGAAAAGATCTAATCCTTCCAGCGTTTTATTAGGGCCGCGATTTCAACAACACTGCAACAGTGAGTTCCCGAGGTTAACTGTAATTTTCTGGAAAAGGTGTTTTCATGCCGAATTAGCCGCCTTTTAATTTTGAGGGCCTTCTCCTTTTGAAAGCGCCGGGACGGGACTTGTCCGAGCGCCAGGACCTGGTGCCACCCTTCCCCTCGCGCCCCTTTGCTGCCCTAGAGGGGGCAGCTCTGGCGCACCCGGGGCACCGGGAGGGCCGCCCCGTGTCCCCACGCGTGCGCGCGCGTGACACTTACTTGCATAGGCAGGTTGTTAGCCATGGTGAAGCTGGGCATGGGCGGCAGGGCGCTGTACGTGTTCGTGAGCGCCGTGTCCGTTCTGCCCAACATGGAACCTGATGTGAAAGAGGAAACTATAATAGAATAGACAGATAGGGGAGCGCGTTAGTTTGAGCACCACTAGAAGGGACACGAGAGGCTCGGGGGCTGTTTTTCCCCTGGGGTGAAGGAGCAGGGGCGGCTCTGCCGTATTACCGGGGGTGGTTGGCTGCGGAATAGGCTGGTAAACGCTCGTGCTGAAACTACTGCTGATGGGAATGTGGCTGGGAGTGTTGCTCGCTTGTCTCCGCTGGTTCCGCAGCTTCTCTTCCCTTCGCCACTTGGCCCGTCTGTTAGAAAACCACACCTGGAAGCAGAGGGTTTTGGAGACATGAGCGATGGAGCCGGGGCTGGGCCTCGCGCCCCCCCGCGCCCCATAGGCAGTGCCCGCTGAAGCACCCTCGCCACGCGGCACAACTGAGTAGCATCTGCCCTGATGGACAAACACCCGGCCGTAAACAGGGGCTTCCCTGCACTTTGAAACGTCGGTAATAAAAACATCATAGTAGTAATAGTAAAAATCATAGTAGCGATAATTACACGGCAGCTTCGGTACCTGTATTCTTGCTTCAGGCAGGTCTATTTTAGCAGCTAGTCTCTCTCTCGCAAATACATCGGGATAGTGGGTTCTCTCAAATTCTGCCAAGGGAAATATTATTGTATTCGTTATGAAGAATTACAGCGGCTCACGGGAAGGTCGTGATCGTTTTTACGCTACCAATGCTCCCAGTCTGGTAAGAAATGTTGCTGCAAGAGCAGGAGCTGACCCTTCCCCATACGTGTGTTGGAGACGGTCCCCTCCTGGGGACTGTGGCTAAGAGGATTTGCAGGCTCGGGCCCCATGCAGGAATCCTGCAGGGAAAGCTGAGGTGGGAAAGTCGGGCTTCCCTCCACTTTGGGGACCCTGATACTGCCGCCACCCCCAGTGAAATGGCACTTAAGGGTTAAGAGCAAAGCCAAAGACCCGTCCTCGCTCCCTCTGGGCCCAGCAGGGGAAAAGAGCATCTGCTGCCAGCCCCACAGCAGCAGCCACAGGACGGGGAGCGAGCGGAGCCGCGGGCACCGCCAGCCCCGAGTGCCTTCTTGTGCCTGTGCCCAGCGCAGGAGAGGGCAACGGGGGAGGCTTCGGAGGGCGCGACGCTGCTTAGCCCGTCATGTTACTGCAGCCCGCATCGCGTGTCTCAGCGCAGTGAGCCCTAAACGTGCTCCCCTTCAAAACCGCCCTGCAGCTTTTCAGTGCAGGCTACGGCCATCAATAGACGTGTGAAGCCTAAGCCTGAGATAGACTAGCCACAGACTTAAATGATATACACATATATAGAAGTATTTACCAGTGTGTGTATATAGATATATATGTGTGTGTAGCTCACGAATGCCATGCTTCTGTTTTGCTCCTAAAATAGCACGCTCTGCTTTTCCCTGTGACTTTACTCCTAGGGAAAATGTCACTCACCTTTCTCAAGGGCTTCGATTTGCTCTTGGGTGAAGGATGTCCTATTTCTCTGCAGCTTCCTTTTCAGCTGAAGTCTCATCTGGGCCTCGTCTGAGTCCTCTCCGTTAGAGCTGATGGAGTTGGTGTTCTCCCCTCCTCCCTCCTGTTGCGGGCAGCCATCTGCAGCGAGGAGAGCGGGAAGGTGACGCGCAGGTACCCAGCACAGACCTGACGCGGCAGCGGGAAACAAGCCCGGCCACGTTTCCTCACGCCCTGCCCTCCGAGGGCTCGCCCAGCACGGCAGGACCGCGCTGCTCGCACCCGGAACCCAGGAACATTTTGGTTTCTGGCATTACTGAGGGCCTTAGGGATGGGGAATTACAGTGGCGTGGTCCTAATTTCATTTTATTTTCCCTCTAAAATAAAACCAGCATCAAAATACCTTCCCGTCGGAGTGCTGCTCTGTCTGGCTCCTTACTGAAGTGCCACGGCAGTCTCCTCTGACTGCTGAATTTATTTACCTATTGCTATGTTTAAAATAGCGATGTTCGCTATTTCAGATTATCTATAATCAGTAATTCCTATCTAATCAATTAGATGTTGATAGGTTTGCAGAAAATGCTATTAAGAAACCAAACCAAGCTTGTAATCTTTTTAAAAAAATATTTATCCGTTTTTTATTTGAATTCTGCACAGTCAATTTCATTTTAAAGGTTGTGAATTTAGAAGTGCCTGCATTGTTCTGCAGTTTTATTCAACTATTGTATGAGTGTGCATTGCCTTGACACCTATTACTGAGCACAGCTGTAATTATATCATCACCAAGAACAGGCTATAATTGCTGAAAATGGAATTTTATATTTAGATAAAAGGACTGTCCATTCTTTGTAATGTGTTGCACCAGAGAAAAGTAAGATTTCTTTTAAATTTTTAACATGTAATTTTTTTTTTTTTTCATTAAAAGGGAGTAGTTGCGAGTTCACCAAGTAGCTCGGGGAGCCGCTCGGCAGCTGAGCGCCCTGGCACGGGCGGCCTCGGCGCGGCCCCGTTTGCGCCGCTTTTAGCGCCGTTTCTCGCGTTGCGCGCGTTGGGGAGGGAGGGGGGAAACTTGCGCCGCGCGCTCGGCGCTCCTGCTAATTCGCCCTCAAAGTCGCGCCCGAAAATAAAAAATATATATATAAAAAAAAAAAGTCGATAAATGGCGGCGCTGCCGTGGCCCCCGTTAGATCGTGTGGGAAACGGGCTCCGGCGCGCTGCGAGGGGCGGACAAAAGCCCCGCGCTTCAAAGCGCGGCGCGGATTGTGACAGCGCCGGCGAGGAGCCTTTCAAGCACTTTGAAATGTTTCAAAACGCCGACGCTCTCGCCCATTTAGAGCGGCGGGCGAGGCGGCGGCGCGGAGCATATGGGCGCCCGCGCAGCTATTGAGGCGGCCACCGGGGCTTCAATAGGCGGGGGCCGCTTTTCAGCGGGCACACAAAGCGGCCGGGCCGGGGGGCGCCGCGCGGCGCCCGCGGGCAGCGCCGGGGGCCGCGCACAAAAGGGGCCCGCGGCCGCGCTGCGCGCGCGGGGGTTGCGCGGGGGATGCGCGGGGGGCAGCGCGGGACGGGCGCTTTTTAGCGGCGTTTCGCGAGCGCCGAGGCGTCCCGGCGACCGCCTGTAAAGGCCGCCCCGTCGGAGAATTGAGATATCTCCTCTTAGACGGGGAGCGCCGCGAAAATAAAGGAGCGGCCTCAATAGCGGCCGTTCCACCTTGCAGACCTAATCCGCCAGTGTCCCTCCCTATTATCCCATCGCTAGACCATCTGACGCTGGGTATGGGATTTGTTTCCTGGAAAAAAAAAAAAAAAAAAAAAAAGACGCTGGGAAATAAAATCATTCCTTAGTTTCTTAGTGTCTCAGTCAGTGAGGCGGAAAACAAGCAAAAAAAGATAGCGAAGCCATCGCGGCACCTCTCAGCTATAGAGCGGGGATCAAAACATTGCAGCATCTGTTGAAAGAGAAAGTGTCTAAATCCTATAGAAGGCTTTAGTCCTATAAGAGGGAGAGGGAGGGGAGAAAAAAGATAAGAAACAGTGTCTCGGTGATCCCTAAAACCACTAAATCACTGGAGAATTTCTCCTGGATAGAGATGTCTCTTTTTGTTCTGTCAGCCCTCATGTATCTATTATTTTAGTCTCTGCTGCATGGCGTTTATCAGATTGAGACCATATTTGTACCCCTCTGAGACCTAACCTCGCCTTATGCTTTTTGAGTAATGGACTCTTAAAATCCAGCAACATCCCCCTGCAAGGAAAAAACATTAGCGGCAGCATGAATATTCCAGAGGAAATCCATTTTATTAATTTTAAGCGGGCGAGGCGGATGCTTTAAGTGCCTCCCCCGCGCCTCTCTCCTCCCCGCGCAGCCCCCGCGTTCCCCGCGCCGCCCCTCCGGCCCCGGGCCGCGCAAAGTGCGCTCAGCGCCGCGGGCCGAGAGCCGCGGCCGCCGGGAGCGCGCCTGGCCCGTCTCCCACACGCTTCCCCAGTGCTTCCCGTTCTGGAGCCCTGTTTTGGAGCCCAGCGCGGCCCCTGCCCCTGCGCGCCCGAGGGAGGGGGCGCCTCCGGCCATGCTGCCCGCTGCGCGCCCCGCTGCGCGCCCCGCTGCGCGCCCCGCGCATCTCCGCGCGCAGCGCCCCGGGAGCCGCGGGCGCGCAGGTAGCGCCGGAGCGGCTCCCGTTTGGGGCCGTCCCGGCTCCGAGACGGGGTGGGGTAAAGACGGGACAAAAAAGCGGGGGGAGCGGGCGCTCCGCTCCATCTTTGCAGTGTCCTTCATAGATTGTTTTCTTCTCTTAAAACTGACATGTCTAATTGGCAAGCGGTGCCGTATCGTGTCCAGGGGTCTCCTGTGGAACATTTCTACAGCTGTCTCCTTCAACTAGACGCTTATTCATGTCGCCTTAATGAGAAACAAAACGATCTCTAATGAGCAATTACATAGCGACAGAATTGTTCCCATAACAAATTCTTGCGTGTGACAGAAACATCCTTTGTACCAGATATTCCGCACACTGTTACCGTTTTTTTTTTTCCTTTTTTTTTTCCTTGCGGGGTGAAAACAAAAAGCAGGTTGTTGTATACGGACACCTCCTCTAAAGGAATGGCCAGCGCCGGGGAGCGCGGCGCCCCGGCGCAGCCCGCATTCAAAAAGAAGCCATTAACCATCCTGAGGATGTAACGTAACATCCCATTATCCTGCATATTATCCCCTTGTCATTCCTACAACAAATACCTATTAATCTCCGGGATAAACAGTTTTCTATATTTACAAAGTTGCTCCGGGGCCATCGAGGAGGGTCCGGCGGCAGCGCCGCGCCGGGAGAGCCCCATGTGGGGCGGCCGGGGGAGCCCCGGTCACCGGCGGCGGCTCCGCGGGGCGCGGGGCCGGCTGGAGGGGGGCAGGGGGGCGGAAAGGGCGCGGGGCGGCGCTTACCTTGCGCGGGCTGCCCGGGAACGGAGGTGCCGGGGTACCAGCCGGGCCGGGTGCCCCAGGTGCCCGTCTGCCCGTTGAGCATCCTTAGCTTGTCGTACATCCCATCGGCGCCCATCTGTTGCTTTTCGCTAGCCAGGTTGCGGAGGACTCTGTTAATCGACGACACCTGCAAGGTAAGCGACAGGGACCGCAATGGTAGCGCCGCAGCGCGCAGCGGCCGCGCAACGCCCGCCGAACGCCGCCGAACGCCGCGCAACGCCCCGACTGCCGCGCAGCGCCCGCCGCTTCAGCGAGCGGACGAGCCCAAACGAAACGAAACGAAACGAAACCCCCAAAGTGCCCCGAAGCGAAGCGCGCAGCCCCGCGCAAGCACCCGGCCGAGTTTAAGTCTAATTCCTGAGGCACCAGGCGCAGGGCGCGACCCGGCGTTATTCGTTATTATTATTATTATTATTAATAATAGCTTTCTCCTTAAAGGCGTTTCTGAGGTTCTGCGCGGAAAACCAAACGCGACCAGGAGCCTGTCCCTGCCCCATGCAAGCGGCGCGGGGCCGCTGTCCTCGCTCGCCCGCGCCCCGGCCGAAGGAGCAGAGCTAGAGCTACCCGGGCATGGCGCACGGCACGGGGGAAGGGTTTGTGGTGAACTTACGCTGGGTATATTATCGTTGGTACAGACCCCCTCCGACAGTAATCTGTCTCGAATCTCCCACGCAAAGATGGAGGGGCACTCTCGTTTATACTGCGCTATTTTGCTTACAACTTCTGGAGTCGCTACTCTCGGTTTACTACCTCCGATTGCCCTGGGTCTGATGGAGCCAGTTTCGTAATACCTGCCCAAAATTTTACTCACACATCCATTCGACACCTGGATAGGGAAGCGGACAGAAAATCACATTATTAATAATTTCGAGACAAAAATAAAATTGTTTAAGTATGCATTAAACAATGACAAGCTTACGTTTTGATTGTCCAGCACTTGGACTTTTGCATCTGCATGGGTCTATAACACAAAAATATACCTTAAATGGTATGAGAACTTAGAGAGTCTTTTTTTTTTTTCTTAAAAAGAAAAAAAAAATACATTTGTGGCCCTACTATCTACAATTGTGATACTTTAAAAACATTTTGAAGAAAAAAAAATCTGGTCAAAATGGAATTCGTTTTAGTATTAAGGTTAAAATCCGCCTTAAACCTGAGCAATAGTTATGACAGCCTAGACTCTATTGTCCTCACTGTTCTTAGAGCGAATACTTTCGGGAGGAGCAGGGTGAGTGAGGGGTTATAAAAATCTACATTTACGAGGTATTGCTAAGCTGAGCCAAATCCTGTTAGTGTCCGCAAACACAGATTCCGGGCTAAAACTGCGCGGCTTTTATTTTTTTCCCCTGCATTTCGAAAAATAAAAATAAAAATAATAAAATAATAATTAAAAAAAAAAGGCAACAAGCCACACCAAATGCATACGGATCTCACGAAATCATAAGGGAATAACGGGAGAAGGGAGGAGGAGAACGGGCGTTATGCCGAGTCGTCTAATGCGGTTTATTACGGCGACCTAACTGCAAGGAGAGCGGAGGTTATTGCGGGGCGCGGGGCGCAGCAGGCGGGGCGCGCAGGGCTCGCGCAGGGACGCGGGGCTCGGCGGTCGGTCGGGAGCGGCAGCCGGGCGCTGCCCTGCGCGGGGGGCC